>JBBMKC010243795.1:0-10739 GCA_037834085.1 Bipalium vagum
TCCATCAAACAATATATTCTCCTCAGATATTATCTTACTAATTTTTTTCTTAACATCCGATTTGGTTTTGGAAAATGTATAATATGTATGGTAATATGTATAATATAGAATTTATATATTTCACAAATTCTAATTTTTACTATAAAGTTCATTATTTTCATATAGTTATAAATATTTATAAACTTTCAATGTTAAAACTGCTAGATTAGAAAAAACATCTGAAATAATTTTTTGGAAAACATACGTGGTGTAAATAAAAAGTCCATAGACTCATATACATATATAGTAAGAATTTTATGAAATTTAAAAAAAAAAAAAATTAATATATATATATAGTTAAGTATTATTATATTTGTTTTAAGTGGTAAGTTTTTATTGACATTATGTGCGACTTTTTTGAAACAATATATCATCAAGTAGAATTCCGAAGCGTCATACAGTTTTTGCTGTTGAAAAAGCAGAAATTATTTTTCACCTGGAGGAAGCATATGGAAATGAAGCACCATACAAGGCGACAATCGGATCAGCGAATTTTCATGTAACAGAGACAATGTGTTTGATGTAGAAAAAAGTGGATGACCTACAGAAATTGGGAAACAAAAATTGAAGATAGTTGTCAATTACTGACAACAATCTCTGAGGCGAATTACCCAGAGAGAGCTTTCAATTAAACTTAATTTAAGCAAGACTCTACAGAACATACTAGAGAGTATTGGAGTTAGAAAATTATGTAGCAGATTTCTCCGACGATTTTTGACAGCGGAGATGTGACAAAAGCGAATGAAAACATGTCAAAAAAATCTGGATCTATTTCATCCTCTTGAATAGAGTTTTGAAAAATATTGTGAGAGAACGAGACTCCATTGAGTCTTTACATTTTATACAGTAGACGTGAGTCTCATGAATGGGTATTTTCTGAGGAAAAGGCACCAAACATGCTTCGTTTAGGGGCATATCAACAGAAATTTCTGACTCAGTGTATTCTGGAATGCAAAAGATGTGATAAAAATTGATTTTGTCTACAGAAACATCAACTCTCAATACTACTGTGTACTGCTTAGTGACCTGAGAGAGTTGTGACGGAAGCCAAAGAATAAACTCATATTTCTCTTTATGGATAATGCTGCAGTTCATCAGCTAACCGAGCTATGGATGTCGAAGGGGAAAAAGGCTTTGTGCTGGTTTCGCATCCACCGTACATCCCTGATATTTTATTTATAATTCCCTAATCTAAAACAATCAAAATGTCACAAATATTTAAGAAATTTTATTCAACAAGAAATGCACCAGTTTTTATTACAGAACAAAAGTATTATGTAAATCATAGTACATAAAAATATATCGTATATAAAAATATTTTAAAATCAAAATCTATGATTTAGACCAGGGCGTTTTGTTCTTTCCCCAATATAATATCTAAACGCAATTGAAATTACGATTAATTTTTAAAAATAATTAATAAAATAATCTTGAAGTAAATCATTAAAACAACTCAAAAATACTATAGTTAAATCAACTTTCAGCCAAAAATTATAATAAAATTAAAAAATTACTTAAAGTAATAAAATTTTAAAATTAAATTATTAAGTTACAAATTAATTAGAGGTAATAAAATTCATAATAGATATTTCATAATAATATAATGCGATCGTAAATGTACAATTTGTTTAATAAGGATATTTTAGTTTACATGTGGTATTAAAGGTAATGTCAAAAATATCATTGTGTGAAATTAGTAACGAGAATTGATCAAGGAAAACTAAAATAATATCATCCAAATAATAATCATCCAAAATGACGCCAGCTTCAAAGCGTTCTCAATTGGATAAGATGCACTTGTTAATATTCAAATAAATATTAACCAATTTTTCTGACTCCAAACTACAAAATAATTGTCCGTTCGAATAAATAATATCGTGATAGAAATAAATTTATTCAGAACAAAAATCACTTAACAATAATAATGTTCAATTCAATTCTTCATCTGCCTCCAGTTTTCCTCCATCAGCCAATCACAAGAGGTATATCTTCCATCTTTTGGCTTTGCCTACGCAGAAACCTGGAGCTTTCAATTATCCAGCTCAACAACTTAAACGTCAGAACAACGGCGATGATTCATTAATAATATCAACTACTTCCTGTTGTTTTCCTTTTATTAAGTATATCACCAATGAATGATGAGCAACCGTTAGACCAAGTCAGACAATATTGAACATACCTACTCACAAACAACCCACCAAAACACCAGCTCCGAACCATCATCCGGACTCAAACCCAAAATTTTTCTAACACTCACGACAACAGCATTTCGTATCCACTGGGAATGCCGAGGAGAAAACTCGAGGAAATCATGACAGTAATTTATCATATTTCCTTGTCACACAATCAAAAACAGTCTTCTCTTACAAACTCCAGGCACAAGTGAGCAATAATTACTAGTCCACCAAACTCTTCCAACAACACTTCCCCTTAACAAATAAGCAGCCAGGTCTAAGGTGCATCAAATCTGATATGTCCCTATTCTGCATCGAGTTTGCCGCCCTTTTGCTGAACGAAAACTCAACACACTTATTTTAACAAATAATCCACTCATCAAAAAATTCCTGGTATTCTATTTTTGATGTGACCTTCAGCTCTTTCGAATTTTGTTTAATATCTTCAGTCGATTCAAGTCATATTTCGTGAAGTGGTTTTGGAACAAGAATATAGAGCTTAGTCGATGGCATTTATAAAACTTTTGTCAAAAATTCAAGTATAAATTGTCAAGTACGCATTATGTTTGACGAAAATTTTCCCTCAAATGATGCATAACGCCAAGATAATAATGCTTGTTGATTGTTTGATCCACGAGAAGGAATTCTGAGTGAGCTACATCACAACAGTCAAAGAATACTGTCAACAATTTTAATTTTTGAGCAAGATTGATTTTTTTGTTTAGGCTCGGTATTCCATTTCATATTCATTCCGAAGACTGTTGGCTGGTCTGTGTCATATTCATAAACCAAAGTCTCGTCATTATTAATAATACCCTGCATGAATGTTGGGTTAAAATTGCTTCGTTCAAGCATATCTTTAACAACTAGTTTACGATGCTTTTTTGAAGAAAATTCAATTCCTTCGGAATATGTCGTGCTGAGACCTTTCGAATTTTCAAATGATTAAATAAAATGTTACGAACGGATTCTTGAGAAATTATCAACCAATGAGTCATCTATCTTAAATCAAAATGATGATTGTGCTTAACTGTTTTTTTCACTGGTAATTTTTCTTCACTTAATTCCACTGGTAACGGGTGGACAATAAAGAATAATAATCTTTTGAATGAAGTTTGACATAGACAGCTTAATGTTAAATTAACTCAATTAAAAGTATTTAATAAAGAAAAAAACCAAAATTTATTTAATTAAAACAGTTTATTATTAAACCTCCTTTGTGCCTAATTATGGCCAAAACTCTGTCGAAAGGAATCGATGGCTTGGCAAATCATATTTAATGGAATTTCTGCAATTGTTTCTTTAATTTTGTCAATCAGTTATGTACGGTTTTCAATTTTTTTTGTTTTCAGTCTCTTTGATACTTCATCCCAAGAGGACTAAGATATGGTGAACTTGGTGGCCAATGATTTGGAGCTATTATTGAAATACCAGTCATTTTGAATGCCGCAATCGTTTCTTTGCTTCTGTGACATCTAGCATCATCCTGTTGACATATGAAATCGCTTCCAATGAACTCCCTTCCATATTTTGCAACGATTGGAAGTACATTTGATATATAAAATCAAAAGATGTTTTTGTCGGTAAGAATACAGGTTTCGTCGGACCCTGATATGTCAGTCCAACCCATACCATCACTTTCAAAGGTTATTTTCTCTTTGGAAAAAGTCCACCTTTTAAATTTGCATCTTTTCTAGACACAGTATAAACGACGTCGTTGTGCGGATTAAACTGACCATCTGCATCAAAAGATTTTTTATCACTAAACATAATTTTGTCTACTGCTTGTTTACTAAATCTTTTTCTTAACCAACATGAGCACGTCTTTCGTCTATTGATTTGGGACTCAGATAGATAAGGAACTTTTATTTTCCTGTAGCACTTAAATCTAAAGTCATTATATATAGTTCCTCTTGAACATTTGATATCTAAAGATAACTTTCTAGCTGATTTCTTTTTTTGTTTTTTGTAAGGTTTCTGTTAATTTTTTGATAAATGTTTTCGTTCTTACGGTTCTTGGACGTCAGTGGAATTTCGAGCAAGTAATGATTTTCCATCTTTTATTAGTTTAGTCCATCTATAAATAGTGGACTTTGGTACCGTTTTTACTACAGCTTCATAAATTTTTTCCAGTATTTTCCCATTTTCATAATGAGTTTTTATCAAATTTCTTACACAGCTCTCATACATCATTATCTAAAAGAAAATAATGCTAAAAATAACGCATGTTTATTTTGCAAGATATTAAAAAGCTTGGCATAAATTAAATCAATTAATAATTCAAATTTAATTTTTTTTAGTTTAAAAATAATGTATTTAAACAATTTATCATTCTTTATTGGCCACCCATTATACTGGAGTTTTTAATAAAACCGACTTTACATAGGCTTTCTGCAAAATTTTCAAGGAGTCTGAATATGTAATTTCGTTTAAAACGTAAAATTTAGAATGTATTCTTTGTTCCATAATTTTTAGATTTTAAAAATCGCAGATTCTATTTGAGGTTAAATAATTACATTGAATTACTTAAACAAACAGATTAAAGAATTACGATAAAATTTCACAGGTCAATTGAGCACATATGTACTAAGTTAAGAAATAAATAAGTTTATATAGGAAACATATAAAGAAGTCAATAGACAGCCATGTCACTGTGTCTTCTGACACAGTAGAGTCACGGACCCCGATGATCATATCTATTTATAATACCTGTAGAGTCATTACTCTAAGTTAGCTGTTAGAGATGGATTTTGGAGCTCCCTAACAAGGCTGATGATCACTTTGGAAAGAGTATTCAGATTTTTAATGTACATACATCAAAGATGAGCTTCTTAAATTAATAATTCTCGGTACTTATTTGACACAATTTATATGTAAAAAATAGTTAGTTATCCGGTGTTTGTAATGCGATAGAAATGTTTTAAAATATAATTATTTATTTGAATAGGATCAAAAAGAGGTAAATCATTCAGAGAGTGTAATGAAGTATACAAAACAGCCAGACGTACAAATAGATACCTATAAAAAGTATGAAACAACAAGTGAGTTCTCATACTCTGCAAAGAAATAATACCTTTTTATGACTAGATACTGAGGCGAATACCAGATATACTTTAATTACTACCGAATTTTTCCTGAGATGGGGTTCGTTCTGGATACTTTTTCCAAAGTGACAATCATCCTTGAAAGGGAGCTACAAGATCCAAATCTGACAGCTAACTTACAGTACTGGATCTACCGGTATCACAAATAGATATGATCATCGAGGTTGTGACTCTACTGACGCAGCGACATGACTGTCTATTAACTTCTTAATATGTTTCCCATATAAACTTATTTATTTCACGCAATATGATGATATATACCTAATAATTTTATTTGTTCAGTCTCACTTTTTTTAGTGGTTCGTTTTTATTGAAAATGAGTTAAGCTCCTACTCAACTAATGTTATTCCAATATATGATGTCGAATCCTTATTTTTTAAAAAAATAGTGATTTACGTTAAAGAAGAAATTATTGATTTAATTACGTCCATAAAAATTAATTTTTAAATTTGTGTAAAATTTTGTAATTTGTTACCTCTTTCACTTCGTTGGTATTTATAGTTTAAATTTTGCACGTGAATCTCTTCATTTCTTCAGAATCCATCTGAGCTTCTAATAAAATTACAATATGATTTCAGAAAAGGACACCAAAAATGTGATCATATTAATTAATTATATATTTCATTTTAAATTATGTATGTATTTTGGAAATTGTTAATAAAAAAAACTTGGTAATATGAGGTCTCTATTTATGATTGAAGCAATTCTTGGCATCTGCAAATAATTTTATTTTGACTTTGGTACTTAAAATAATTGTTAAGTATTTTTTCTTTTTATCATTTACATTATATGATCTTTAGAGTGTAGCCTTACTATATGTAGCCTTAGTGATAGTAATTGACAATGAATGTTTGGGATTTTAACTGAGTAAAGCTTTAAAAAGTAGTGTCATTTGAGCGAAAAAGGAGAAAAGTTAATTTTACATTCATTCACAAAAGTAATATGATGGTTGGGTGAACTATTAGAAAAATCTACAAATCTTGTTGGTAGATAATCCCAGTCTAAATTCTTAGTTTTCCTCGAAAACAAATGTTCCCTAGGTATTGACAAATGTCTTTACGATCCATAAGTCTTTCAAAACAAAACTAAAATCTTAATCAATTATCAATTCATCCAAAAGATATAATAATGAGAATACACATAAAAAAATTTTGGCCACAGAAGAGGATTCCAAGAGGGTCAATGCCAAAATATAAATTGATAAAAATATATTAAATATAACACACCTATTAAACAGCTAAATGACTAAAATTAAATATCCGACCAAGTCGACCAAATGTTATCAGGTTTAAATCACAAATCATTTTGAAGTCGATATAGTTACATTGAAGCTTTTCCCGCCGCTTCCATATTCATTTGTAACATTGCAAATGTAAATTCCACTGTATTCGACCAAGAGGTCCCGTTTAATTCTGCAATTGATGGAAAGAGGTTAATAGTATTTTTTCATATGTCAACAGAATATTTTCATATTAACAGACTTGAACCGTTACTTTTATTCCAGTACAATTTTATTTCATTAAAATTTTTATTTATTTATTTTATTACTTAATATTTTTATTTGCGCAAACTTTATTTCATTATTTATTGACAAATAAATAACCTTTGCTGTTTAATAAAAAGCACTTTTATTTCCACGAAACGAAAGCAAATTCTTTTACATTAAAAAATAACATTGACATTTCCTTTTTACTTCAAAAATAGAATTTCGTGTGTTTATTAAAATAAGTAAAATCAATTTAGGTCTTACGTTAACTGAGACTGTCTTTCCAGTGTTTTGAACTGAATTTTATCTGATTTTGGAACAGACTGTGGTTTTGAAGCACCAAGGGGTATGAAGGACCATGTTACATTACCAATAGGAGAATTAAAGGCATAATTACAAAACAAGTCCAATGTATTTGAGGATTTAATGCTCAAAATTTGCATTGGAAATGATTTCGGTGGGGCTGAAATTAATTTTTGAAATTATGATTGTTTATATGATAATTAGAAGATGATAATAATATTATTACATGCTAACGTCTATTAAATAAATAAATTATATTTTAAAAATAAATTAATTAAGAAAATTTAAATCTAATCTAAAATTTTTAAGTCCCAGAAAATACTCCGATGACAGCACAAATTTTCCAAATTATCTGATTCACAAATGCAAACAATGTTAAATTGATTTTTACCTAACCTTTTTTATTATAAAAATTACTGTAACATCAATTTCATTTAATATAGATTCATAATTGTCTAATAAATATAATAATAATAATAATAATAATAATAATAATAATAATAATATTTTTAATGTCGAGCAAATAAAAATTCAAATATTACCGATTCGACTAAAGTACACACTAGCAGTTCTGTTTGTTAAATCCTTAAAATTCACCAAGCATCGGTATTCTCCATCATCCTTGAAATCTGTGGCGTCTGGATTGAATATTAATGTATTTGTTTGACTGGCTTCTTTAGTTTTATCACACATTTTATTTAAGCACTGTAAAGAAATATAAGCTTATTTATTTTCAATAACTTATTATTATTATTATTATTAATATATTATTATTATGGGCTCATTTAAAATATATAAATATATTAAAATGAAATTATTATATTTAAGCCATGTAAATGTTTTTCTTACTTGGATCCAAGAAATTGAAGGTATCATTTTAGAGTTTGTTTCAGCTCCACATTGAAACTGAGTGGTATTCATAGCATCGTAGGTATAGTTAAGAGGTGATGATATTTTTAATTTTTGAACAGGTTGAAATTGGTTAAAATATATTGACAAGATTTTAGGAAATTCTAAATTCTTAGTTAAATTGTTTCTTAAAAAAAACGTTGTTACCTTCTAATTTCAGGGTGAGTTGTTCACTAAGTACATCATATGTTTCATTATAGAAAGCAGAACACTGGATCTGAATATGGTCACCGTATTTCAAACTTATATCTTCCAATATTATGTGACTATCTTTTTCGGTTACTTTTCCAGCAACATCTTTCATATCAATATCCTCATTTTTCGATCCTTTGAACAACCATTTTATTGACTGAGCATTTACTTTATTTCTTTGCTTATCTTTCATTTCACAGTTAATCTTTACTGGCTTATCCACAAATGTTACACGGCTGGCCGGCCCATCAATACTTTTGACAATGTCAGCAGTAAAAAGATCCTCGATATCTAAAATAGAGTAAAATTTATGAGCTAATTAGTTCTCAGACATACCGTTCACTCTGATAAACTGAGATACTTTCCGTTGATTTACTGTTGCTTCACATTTAAAATAATCCGATCTATCTTGAACAAAGTGTTTGTGCGAAATTTGGTAATGCTTATTTGATAATTTGGTCAATTTAATTGAGCTTGTGTCATCTAATTCCACTTCTGAAGGAGCTACAGGAACATCAAGCGTGTATCCCTTCGTGATTAGGTACCATTTCAAAACTAAATTGGGTTCTCCAGTAGCAAAGCAGTCCAACTTAAATGATAAAAGGTTTCAATAATTGATATTTTTTAGAGTCGGTATGTTAGCGGCTTGAATTTGATAATTAAAAAAGTAAAAGAACTGAAAAATAGTATTTATTTATCTGAACATTTTAATGCAAAAATCAAAATTGATTAATCAATTTAACTTGTCTTTCAGGTTCATTCATGGAAAAGTGTTCTATTGTTTGTTAAATCTATAGGTACTCATAATGATAGTCGATTCAATAGTCCAGATTTTTTGTACTTTATCCCCTGAAATCTGGAAGATTTTTTACACGTTTTCAACCTTTGTGTGAATTGTCTCCTAGAAATGTCCAAATTGGTTTCAACCAACTGGACTGTTTCATATTTGGTATTTCTATACTTAAAATTGAATTTTCCATTTACAATACTTTAAAAAAATCCATTAAAATCCATTTAATTTTTTCGACTTTTGACCATTTTAACAACAGTTACAATTGATTACTTTAACCCCTGCAGTTACGAACCAAAATTAACAAAACTTAGTTCAATGTTCATTACTTATCTTTATCAAATGTCAAACGAGCTAATGACAACAGCGATAATATCGCATGATAGTCGTGCAATAATTAAAAGAAGCTTTACAGATTGGGGGAGTTTTACATTATAAAGAAGTATTTATGGCCAAACAATTTTTAAACGAATTACTTGAAATCTTCTATTTCTTCGGATTGTTGAACTCAAATTTCCCGATGCAAGTCTTTCTATTTTATTTATCGTTGAATTTATATGTACACTCAGTGGTTCCAGTGCACGCAATGCTAAAGATATGTTATCAGAACCGAATTTGTTTTCTCCGTAGCAATAAAATATGGCATTATTGTATACAAATTTGGAATCCATCTGGAGCAAGTTAACTATTAGATGATTGTCCTTTGAGGTGATCGATTCCTATAAAAATATTTGCCTTGAGTTTAGAAATATTATAGTTTATTTATTTATATACTTTTGGAACTGGTTCTCCATTTTGGAATGTTACAAGCATCTTATTTGTATTTTTTCTTTCATCAATGCATTCTATCTTTTCTGGAAGACCTGATTTATCACCAAAGGTTTGAAGGAACTGAAGTTTTATTCCATTTGACTCTGAAAATAAAATATCAATTAAACATGAAAAAAGTGTGCAAAACTCGATCTTTCTTTGTCTCTAACTAATGGTTAGGAAATTGAGTTTGGATAGTTACAGATAGAGCTTGGAAATCTATCTCTAAGTCCACACTTTACCGAATTTCTTTTCAAAACATTATTAATATAATAAGTTGATTAGAACTTAGCGTTGTTTTAACATTTTTTTAATATATGAAATATATATATGTATATATATAATAATCTAAAAGATGTCGGGCATGTTTTGATAAGGGGTCTTTTACAGATATCAATGATATTTGTTTTTTTATTTGTTTCAACGTTCAGCTATTTTTTTTGAATTTCGTTCGACACTCTTATTACTGGAAGCTTCACTTGAATTGAAGCACGAAAATTCTTTTTATCATTAGTTAAAGTTTTTAAGTTTCTATTTGGTATAACACAACTAAGTTTTTGCAGCATCAAAGGTTTTATAATGCTGATAATTTTTATTCGAGAGAAAAGTACTGTATAGGTGTATAAATCTTTTAGAGACAGATATAAATGTTTAGTCTTGATAAGGTTAGAAGTGTACTAATCGTTTACATAACTAACTAAGGTTTAATCTTCGACAAACAGAAGCGTTAGATATTACGTTTGAATTTCCAGCAAATCCTAATAAAAAATCAGTTATGAGCAGCCTGGTTATAAAATTTAATGTACATATCACAAAATATTTTGAATTTATTAAGTGTAAAATATAAAATAACAGAAATCATTTCTTACCTGACTTTCCCATGTCAAAATTAATAGGTACTGAAGTATAATTTTGAACTCCGTTAGTTGCAA
>JBBMKC010243806.1:0-10738 GCA_037834085.1 Bipalium vagum
TTAACTTTTGGTGTGCCGCGGAATTCTAGGAAGAATTTTGGTGTGTCGTGGGTGTGAAAAGGTTGCGTAGCACTGATGTAAAGCAACATTTTATTTTATTTTAAATTTTATTGTTTCAATTATGATGGTAAATAAAACCTGCTGTGCTATTATTCAATTATTCAAAGCTGGAAATTCTGTAAAAGACATTATTAAAAGTCTTTGTCTTCTGCGATCAATTGTCTACAAGTCCATAAAAAATACCAAGAAATTGGAAATGTCAGATGGCCTTGGATCAGGTCGCAAAAGAACGGTGAATACTGCTGAACTTCGCAACAGAATTTATCGAAATACACAAATAAAGATCTGGCCAGAAATATGAAAATTAATCGCGAAACTGTTCTCAACATTGTGAAAGATGACCTTCATATATATCCATATAAACTTCAAAAAGCTCATTACCTTACAGATAAAATGAAATAAGTACGTCTGGAAAGATACAAAATGTTATTGAGGCAGTTCGGATGCAAAAACTCAAGCTTCTCTTAAAACTACCGAAAAAGTGTTTTCGAAATAAAAGGTATTTAGTAAAGTAATTTAAATGTACTGACATTCTTTCTTCAAATCTTTGATTTCCTTCTCAAGCAATTGATTGTTGTTTTCAAAGTCTTTGATTTTCTCCTTTTTCTGATTATTATCTGAATGGATTATACAAAAATTACAAACACCAAATTGTTTTTACCTTTGGCCAAATTTTCTAATTTCAACACTTTTTCCTGGATCAAAGCTTTCTCTAAATAAAAAATTAATTACTTTAATTAGAAACATTTTTGATAAACTACGATTAAGCATTATAAAATATCGTTTGAATATTTTTAATTTTGTTATTATTTTGAAAATTAAAGTTTATGTTTATTATTATTTTATTTATTATTATTTTATTATTTTATGTTATTTATTTATTATTATGATTAATCATCTTTATTATTTATTTATTTACTATTATAATTTTTTTTTATTTGTGTTATTAATTATTTATTAATTTATAATTAAAAAATGATAATTATTGTATTAATATCATAATTGTACCTTTATCCAATTCGGATTTTAAATCTTGAATAATTGCATCTTTTGTCTTCACGTCTGGTTGAGAAATATAAGGTTAAAAATTTTTCAATGAAACCAGTTACTGTCGCTTAGTTCTTTTATTTCAAGAGACCTGTCTTCCATCTCTAATAGAGACGACTCTGGAAAAATAAATATATTTTCAATGTAAACTTCTTAAAATCGATAACACACTTCCTTCGCCATCGCCTGTATTGTAGCTCAATTTTCTGGTTAATCGTTTCAATTTTGTGTTGAGCTCTGAATGTTATAGATAAAATATTCATTTTTTGTTAATTTTAAAATACTTTAACTCTGACAATATTCAACAATTTGATATTAGAAAAAAATCGTAATTTACAAGGATTAGAAACTTCTAAAAAGATAGTAGATATTTTAAGATTTAAAACCTCAAATCCAAGGTAACAGAGAAAATTCATGCAACCTTTTCCAATCTTCATAAATAAATGCATTATTTTTATTATTCATAATAATCTTTTAATGATTTTTTTTAGTAATATTTGGTTGAAAGCTAAGTAACTACACAGCTCTTATTTGCCTACTTGTATGTCACATTTACTACACAATTGTGCATTAAGAATAAAATCATATTATAATGTTGATTTCTTGATTTCTAGCCTAAAAGCTTCATTAACAAAGAACCAAATCAGACAGACGTTTAAAAATATTGGACTATCAGCTAAACCAATTCTCACAAGATTATCTAGCTAGATCAATGCTGCAAAATACTACGCGGAAAACTTTTTGGTCATCAAATCACTGTTCATAAATTGTAAATGGCATCATTGTAAAGAGACTAAAGGAGAGCATCGCGAACCAAACAGTTGCCAAGAGCTTATGATATACTTCGTTAAACTATGCAGTTTTGACAAAACTTATTATTCAGGCTGAGTGTGCAGAGTCCACAATTGACGCAGGCTTAACAGATCTTACGTATTGTAGTTTGTTGAAGATCCCTGCCATATCAAAGAATATATTGCATCAAAACTCGTGAAAAGTGGTGTAATAATACAGGAAATGTGAAAGGAATCAATTTTACATATTGAATATTCATTCTTGATGAAATGTCAACCTACCTCAGCCTGTGTAGAAAGAAGTTTTAACTTTATTTATTTACATCACCAACTTCTCCAGAAAGCGATCCGAAAACAAGAGAATGGCGAGTTTTAAAACGTTGGATCCAACTCATTGTACAAGTAAAATCTTGAATCTTTAGATATTTGGCAATTTGATCAGCTTTTTCAATAAGTACTACACTGAGAATGGGTATCTTTTTAGATCGTTGCAGCAAATATCAATTCCTTAACTGAATATCTAAATCATCATAAAAAGATTGTTTCAGTTTCTTGGTTAATGAAGGCCTGGAACTGTAGGCCTCGAGTATTTTTCCCTTTTCTTGTGACAAATGTTGGATATTGATGAAGGAGATATTTTACATTTTCTGGCCAATGATGCTTGACTTTCTCCTTGCTCAAAGTGCTATGATTTCAAATTTCTGTTTGAGTGTTATTAATGGCCTAAAATTTATAAGTAAAATAATATTTTTAATTAATCAAATAACCTTTAATCAGGTTACTTTTTAATCAATTACCTTTTTAAACAAAAATAATTAAATTATATGTTTACTGTCTAAAATAAACTGTATTTTGAAAAAACTAAAACCAATATACAAAATGGTTATTTTAATAAAACATGTTCTCCTTAACCGATAACCTGATAAAGAGAACTTTTACACGGAGAATTTAGGAAAAATTCCATTTTTGAACCAAAAAGTTCTCTTTGCCCGATTTTGTTCTCTTTATCCAAGTTCTCTATAAGCAAAATCTACTGTATACTTGAAGGTTGTTTCTTGCTTAAACAAACTCAACAACTTTAAGATGTTTTTCATCTTAATCAACAACCAATTTCTGATTGATTACAGACATTGTGGAAGATTCAAAAAAGAAGAACTGATAACATATACCTTGTAGAACGACTTCAATCTCAAAACATTCGCAAATGATAACGCTTTGAAAGTTTGAAATTTTAGGTATTAAATCAATGTCCTTTTATAAGAACTTCAATGATCTACCCCACGTTAGAAGTATGTGGTCCAGCTCAATGGTAATAATTTCTAACCCTTTCTCCTACTTAGCTTTATAATATTTTTTATCAATAAAAATTATGCAATTACTTTGTTGGTAATCATGAACAATCTAGCTTTTAAATTCAAAAAAAACAAATAAATAAAAAAAATTTACATTACATAGATACATAATGTTAATTTTTGGAATTCGAAGGTCAAGTGGAAGGTAAAATTAATTTATTTTTTGATTTTTTTTTATCATTTTATTTTGATTTAAAATTTCAGTATTTTTTTGGATTTTGATTTTTATTGACAAAGTAATAAATGTAACAAATATTTTATTTACACTAAAATAGTACCAATGATATTTACATTTTATTTACACTAAAATGGTACAACGTACCAGTCAGCTATATCGGCCAATAAACTTTCGAAAGCCATGGTCACAGTGAATCCTCTTACTTGTCGCCAAAAAAAATTCAGTAAGATGAGACTGTAATAAATTGCTGCTAATACCATTCATGGCCTTCAATTTGGATTTTGCGGAGCGCCACATTCTTTCAACATGGTTTGATGTAGCATTGGTTGTTGGGTCCACAAAAATTTGACTGTGATTTACAGTCAGATGCTTATATGCCGGAATTACAGTCATATTTGATATGCCATTATAGGTAGGCAATTGTTCGGAATGAATTTCAGTCCCTGCTTCAATGTACTTTTTGATAAAAGAAAGAAGCGTTTCTGTGCTTCTGTTTTCTGCAAGATTCAGGAATCCCATTCCAGTGGTCGTATCGACTCCGCCAAATACCCACATTTCTTTCACGACACGACCAGCGTTGAATTTTCTCTTTGCTTCAACACTTTCGTCAATTTCAACGATGTGATCAATACCACCGATTTTGACTGGGTTTTTCCTGAAATATTCTTCGCAGACATTTCTAAAGAAATTTGACAAATCAATAACCGTGTGATTGGATAATTCTGAAAGAGGAAATTAAAAATACAATGATAAAGGGATTTGATTTACTTGTCCATTCTTCTATAGTGTGCTGAACCGTATTGTGACTACAGAAGTAAGCCAATTCGACAAAATCTCTACATGTTATATTGGCTTTTTCCAAAAAACTGTCCTTTCTGACAGATATCCTTCGTCCATCTTTAGGAAATTTGTATGTAATACCATCGCGGCAATCAAGTCAATTTTTCTAAATAAGGATATAAGCAGTAAATATAATGTAATTTTAAATACTTCTGCCATGATGCAGTTACAAGAACATGTAGGTGGAAAAGATCTTAAAATGTTTATCTCGAAGGAATGCTATTGCTATATTATTATGCTTGAATACATCTTTAAAATGTTTGTAATTTAAAAATTATTATAAAAGTTATAACTAATAGATTGTCAAATTCCATTTTTAATTTTAATATTAAATCTTAAATAATTTAGACTATAATTTAAAAATATATATATAGTAAAAAAATTAAAATCGTCTCTATAGATTCTAAGGTCGAATTAAAATTATCTATATAGATTCTAATGTCGAAAATTATGTATCTATGTAGATTCCAAGGTCATTGAAAGTAGGTCAATTTTTTTGAATTCAAAAGCCAGATTGTTCATGATTACTGATTTGTAGAATATTTAAAAATTTTATTTATATAACAATATTATTATTTAATATTTTTTTAAATATAACCATCAATGAAAAAAAGATTCAATTATCGATCTATACAATTACAATGGAAAAATACTCTTCACAGAAAAATATCCATTAACATATACCTTACAAAATATATCGAATATAATCCCTTGTTTAATGAAATTTTTTTAATGAAATTTTATTACCCTCAATCGATCATTTAAAAATATATTAAAAATCTTTATTATAATTATCAGTTAAAATATCAACTTTAATTAAATCGATAGTAAATCAATGATCGTTCACATTGATTATTATTAAACGAAATTTTCCGAAAAAAATTCATAATAGACATAAATTAAATAATTATTTAAAATTAATACAACTTTTTTGTCTAATAAAATTTCAATGTTAAATGATTTTATTTATGACTGATTTTAACCCTAAATTTCAAATATTAAAAGTCAGATAAATTTAATGTCACTACCATAATCAACAATTAAATCTGAGAGATATAAACCTGATATTAAGAAATCAAAAATCAATTTCAATCAACACATTTATTATATACTAAAAATTTTCATTGTTTTAATAAATGTTTGTTCCCAGATATTCAGCCACGTGAATTATGTCTATAAAGTATCCTTCTGTCGTTGATGTTCTTAATCATATTGTCCCGTAATTTTATTTTGTGAAAACTTTCCACATACTGTACATGTACACCAGTGTTTTGAACATTAATTCCAATTCGACCCACTATTGGACTTTTTTTCGTAGAGCAATTTGATTCTATCAATTATAAGACATCTCTATGATTGGTGTTTCATATTCTTCACCATCATTAACATTACTTTCTGGTTGTTGAACTATAGATTCTACTATTTCACTTAAAGTCATTCTACCGTCTGTGATTAACTCTTGTTCATCATTAATGTAATCATTCTGTTCAATTTTATTTAAATCCATTAATGTTTACCAACAGAAACAATTTTTTCATCAAT
The DNA here is from genome assembly GCA_037834085.1 of Bipalium vagum. Lineage (NCBI taxonomy): Eukaryota > Metazoa > Platyhelminthes > Tricladida > Geoplanidae > Bipalium > Bipalium vagum. The sequence continues at coordinate 5,811 of JBBMKC010243806.1, forward strand.
TATTTTTAGTATTTCAATACTATTATATTATTATATATATAAAATTATTAATCTTTTTTAAATTTCGAATTTTGACTTACAAAATCAAGCTCTTATTGTTTCTGTGGTAACGTCATTCTATGCTTGACGAATAAGATGTAGTGCATCGAAAAGATTGAAATTGAATAAGCTTCCAGTATAGATTGATTTTTTCCGTAATAATAGACACCTAAAATGTACTTGTAAATTTTTAATTAATCCTTGATCCATTGGTTGTGCTTCAGCAGTATTATTTGGCATAGTCGATATTTAACATAATTGCCAATTCTTTTAAAAGCAAATCATTTACAGGAAAATTTTGATTCCTGGTCTGTTTGAACCATGCCAAAACGGATTGATCCGCATGTTATGTGGCTTTTATCCCTGGACGTTTTGAGCATCTAACATTAATCAAGGCATCTTCAATGACCTTTTTCGATTTTATTAGTCAACTTATAGTGTTTCTTGATATGGCAAATATTTTTGATACTTTACTTGGACTAATATTCTGATCCAGAAATTTAAGTATTTCTTATTTTAGTAGTGTTAGTTTTCATCGTTTAGATTTCTCAGGCTTCATTTAAATATGCGCTTAATGATTTAATATTTCATTATTTAACCAATTTTCTTAATTTTTAAATATACTTTATGTGCAGACAATTTTAAAATAAATATGAATTTTAAATGTAGGACCCACAAATTTGACGTTACAGAGAGAGTTTGGCGTTGTAGAGAGTAAATTTCTATTCTTACTTTTTGCTGGTTTTTAATCAAATGATGTGGTACTCATGATTCTTAACCTTCCAAAGCTCTTTGAGGTGAACAGAAATAATGGATTTTGACACATTAAGATCTCTTCAGCACATGCTTCAAATCTGCCATTTCTTAAACAAATCAGTCCTCCATAATTTGCATTTACCAAATTCATGTCAACATTGCGAAATTTATTGAACCACAACTATGTGGTTAATGCATAACTACTGTCTTTACCCTATGCATCATCGATGTTTTTGTGCCTTTGGTTGATTGTGCTGGAGTTTCAACTATTACAATATTCGAATTTGTTAATCTACAGTACTGGGAAAAGGGTGAAAAATAAAATTTTATTTTAAATTAACACGCTTACCTATAAAATGTAAAAAAACTTGGAAATTCCTACTTTATTTGTGCATCATTACTTTTTGAAAAATGTTATTTGAAGGTTTAGATATAAAATACTTGTTATACAGGAAGACCTAATATTTTTAAAGATATTCTAAAAATGTTGTACATGCGTCTTAATTTGATATAGTGGATCATCCACTGATGTCAAAACTCGAACCAAAGACTTAAAAAACAAGTTTTAAGATATCTACATATCTTATCCTTGAAATGATATTTTAAAAGAACAGTTTAAAAAATAGTTCGGAAAGAAACTTGGACATGAATCGATTAAGTCCCCACTGAAGATCGATAAAAGATATCTTTATAAACAAAGCATGCAGCACTCAAAGAGGAAAGTGTTAAAAGTCGTTCCTGGATACGCATGTAACTTACTTTTCAAAAAAATCAATAAATGTACTAATTACTCGAAAAATTATAAAGGTAACACTAATAAATGTATAACTATGTCTTCCACAATTAATTAAGAGCGATTGTAAAAAATAAAAGTTAGTTTTATTTATTCTCATCTGACAGCTTTTAGAAAATGATAATTAAAATCCACAATCTTTGTCCAGGAAGCCTGTCATTACAGAAACGTGAAATAAGTGATTTTAAAAAATTAGAATATCGATTAGAAAAATAAATTTTATAAATTGATATTCAATTAAAAGATTTTAAAATAATTATTAAAATCATTAAAATATAATATTAAAATATGAAGAATTTGTATTGACATTTCATTTAATATAAGACTAAGGAGATATTTTGTCTTACCGTCGATGGTCCATTCTTTATCTTCGAGCTTAGAATTTAAATTATTCAGCTCAGCTCTGTGTGACTTACTCAGATCTGCAAAAACAAAGATAAACAAGGAGAACAGATGATAACAATTTGGCACTTGAAATCTTGTCTTTCAGCTCATCAATTTCTTCGTCTTTCGTCTTCTATTTAATAAAATCAATCAAATATATCGTCAAGTTGATTTTTAATTATGTTTAAGTCGAAATAATCAATGAAAAATACTTCCATCTGGTACAACGACTTCTTTAATTCCTTGATTAGGTCTTTCTAAAAAAATAACTATTAAGTTTAAAGGTTGTAAAATTTACCTCGCCGGTTTGCTTTTTCTTTCTATATTCCTGTAAAGATTTTTTGATTATAATTGCAAATATCTCAAATTCATATTTTAAGTCAATAAAAACTTACCAAATCTGAATCATCTAAAAGAAGTAAGTGAAATGATTAAGTTTAGAAAATTCCTGACCTGAATCACTCATTTTATTACATAAATTAATTTATTCTTCAAAATTGGTATTTAGATTTTGATGTAAAAATATAATAACAATACCGAAAACTAATTTCAAAATTGTAGCAATTTTAACAACCGGTTTTGGTTTAATTTATATTACAAATTTTAACAAAATGATTTAATGTTATTTTGATTAAAAAAAAACTTAAATAATTATTGCATAAAATAATACTATATTCAGATTAAAAATTTTCTTTTCATTTCAAAAAGTACTTGAAAATAATTATAACCAAATATATAATTTGACTTAATTTTAATATAAATAAGAATTAAAAGAAATGATTATACCTGTAAGTAAATTGAGCATTGTACTCATTATTTGTGTGAAAAATATATATATATATATTCTTATTAATATTTCTATTTCTTGTATTATTAAAATTATCACAATCAAAAATCGTTTCTTAATTCTATTTAAAAAGGCAAGGTTACTACAAAAAAAATTCGTATACAGTGAACATAATGCAATTCAATAATTGAAATAAAAAAATCATGTATTAAATATTTGACATTTATTTGGTTTATTCCTTCAAATCATTCTTATTTATAATTTTCCAGATCATATTTCATGGTTTTCGTGCTTATTGTTGAAAATTTGGACTTCATAAAGAGATTGCTGCAAGCTAAAATGATTCGTAATCCATGATATCATTTATTTTCCATATCTTCAATTTCCAATTCTTTTTAAAATCTTATATGCACAAACTCCATGATCCATATATGGTATTGAGACATTGACTTTAGCCTGGTTTTAGCGTCGAAATGGTGAAGCTCCTCTTCAAAACAGATGTCCATTTTGGTAAAATGTGTCTAAGGCAGTTCAGTCTGCAAATAACATCCGCATTTGTTAGAGTGAAGTTGAAATACAGTACTATTTTGATAAATATTATCAGAAGACTCAGCTTACGTGGCTCGAGGCTGGTGATAAAATCAATTTAATTCCTCTCGAAAAGATTATACAGTCACTTCTTAGTCAACCTTCTATTTTCAATTGATTTCTGAAATTCAATCTAATTGATTTTTTAAAATGATTTTTTGTTGAAACTTAAATGCAAACACACTTTCCATTAAATTAGTTTTTCCTTAATTCTAGTTAAAATCTATCTATTTTTGACAGCAATGCCATCTAATTTCATCAACGCAAATTTCCTTTAAACTCATCTTTCAATTTATTGTAATCCTTTTTACCAATTTCATTTCTATTTTTCCATTTAGTTTTTCTTAATATATTTTAATTACTTAAGGTTAATTTACGTTGCCTGTTTATTAAATTTATTTCAACATTTATATTTTCAAATAGATATATTGTTATGCAAACATCCCAATTAAAAAGTAAATATTTTCCTTTTTTATCATTTTGATTGATAGTTTGAAGAACGAAAAAAACACAAGCTTTACAATTATATAATACACCAAATATATTTAAATTAAAAATTGAAATTGGTAAAAATTGATCTTGTCCTAAATAGCATAACAACTGACAGACTTAGAATTTTGTACACGGTAAGCTTTATATTTTCTGGAAATTATAAAATAATGAAAATATAAATTATGTCTTAAATGAAAATAATGAATTAATATTAATATTATACTTGTTCATATTATTAAGCCAAATAAATTTAAATATTTTACTTAGATTAGAATTGTTACTAATTTGTATTATAAATGATAAATTTATTAATATTCTTTGCATGGAAATATACAATATTCAAGTTCCAAATAATTATAAATATCTTGTACATCGTTTATTAAAAAATCTAACAAATCAGGATATAACCCAATTAAATATCAAAATATATTTATTTAACAATATTTTAATATTTCTATATCATTCATTTTTATTAAAATAAAGTGAAAAGTTCAAGAATTAAAATGCTTATAAATTTTTCATTTATTTATATATCATGTTTGTGAGTACCAGAAATAACAGCTAATTTATAAAGTCAATTTTTAGAATTATTAAATTTCTTTTATATCGTGTGGAAATGTATTTATGCCATTATTATCAATTAAACTTTTTTTTAATCAAAACGACAGTGCAATCCGTTCATGTTCATATAAATAAATATTGTTTATTTCATATTCAATTCATTGATTTGTTTCATAATTATTTTTCCATTTAATGCATTTTCATAATCAATTAAGCCAATTTTAAATTATTTTTTTATTTCTTTCATTCTTTTATCAAATTATTTTTCTTTAGTTTTATTGTTTATGGTTTCATAAACATTAGATTTAAATTTTAAAAAATAAGCTTCTTAAATGTTTCATTAAACCTTTCATCTTCAAATTAAAATAATTTACCTCATAAATAATTTTATAGTTTATTTTCTATATCATTAAAAGATTTAGAAAAAAATTGGTATCTCAAATAAATACAATATTTTTATTTTTATTTTATTTTTATTTTATTTTTATTTTATTTTTATTTTATTTTTATTTTATTTTTATTTTATTT
>JBBMKC010243817.1:0-20965 GCA_037834085.1 Bipalium vagum
AGAATGGTAGCAAGAATGTCTCCTTACTTTTACTCTTTTCAGAAAATACGCGGTTTTTTTTGAATACCCCTATATATTGAGAAAGACGGTGAAGATAAAGTAAAAGTAAATAATAAGTGATGAACGTAAGAAAAATCAAACATTTCAACTTATTCAAGTAATTCATTTAAACAAATTATTTAAAAATAATAAATAATAAAAATTATCATGAAATTTATTTATATTATATTATTGTTTCTTTGATATTAATCAAGGTCAGAACACGTTATTTTGTTCATGTTTAGTCCCGGTGAAAATGTCAATTTTTTGATTAATAGTATTGTCATATTTTTTATAATAATAATAATAATAATATATTATGTTTGATATATAGTGACTATGATAACTAGCGTCTACAAAATCATAAAAAATTAATTCCTATTCATATATTTTAATTAATTCTTTGATAATTTGGGAAATTGAATTATAATATTTATTCATGAAAATTGAATTTGTTCTCCTGCAAATTCAATATACATTTATTTACAATTATAAGTCCCAACTTCATATTATAATTCAATTGGGGGGATTCATATTATTGATAAGCGAATTAGCATTGGAAAACATTTCCTGTCTCGAAAGAAAAATTATGGTTTAAATTTATTTGCAAAAGGAAAAGTATTTCATTTTATCAAGTTCTGAGCTTTGTGCGATATTATCGTCAAATGTTACTTAACTTTTATTTTTCCTCACCAGATTTATAAAAAACAGTATTCAACAAACTATACCGTTGTTTTTTTATTTAAAATAATGATTGAAATAGCATTTTTAGCACTAAATTTTCAATAGGACACTTTTTGACAATAAAAACAGTTGTCAATTATTTCTTTATGACTCATCATATTTTAACAGACGTTTTGTCGTTCTCTGTTATTTTCTCCTGCAAGTCATTTTTTAAGTTGGAAAACAAAAAATTATCAGATGGAGCTAAATCTTGGGATTATGGTGGATGTGATGACAGTTCAAACTGTTAAGATATTTTCAATGCAATAGTGACCTGTGAGCAATTACATCATGGACCTATTTTTCCTTCAATAGTACCATTCTTTTATTTGGAACGACTTATTCTGCTTGAATAGGACAAAACATTGGTTTCATATTAATGATTAATTTTCGTTTAGGAAAACAATCATCTCTTGAATGGATCTCTCATTCCGGAACCAATAATATTATTGAAAATCTGGATTCTGTTGACATACTCTTACTTTGATTCATGTCTCAATGAGTTTTTAGATTATATCCAAAGTTCTCAGATCACCTTCCGTTTGATAACAATTTATCTTTAACAATTTTTTTAAATTTTAATTTTGCTTCCGTAATCGATCTACGTCATAACAAATAACCTTTCGAATTCTCTTTTTTCATTTGATCAAATTTGTACAGATATATTTACAAACTCATTGTATTCATATTGTCTGAAATTTCAGATGTTTCCAAGTGCATTTTTTATCTCCTCAGAAAATACATCATTATAATAATAATTAAGTTTCTTAAAATATTTTACGGAAATATCGAACATCTTTGTTAATTTTGAATTTTTATAAAGGTATAAGGAAGAAAAAATACTTTATTTTTAAATATAATTTAAGTATAGTTCTTTAATTTTTCTGGTAAAATTTTAAAATTAAGATGGTTAATTTAATAAAACAATTTGAACACGAAGCATGAAGATCTATTCTATAAAATTATATTTCTAAAAAGGCTTTTAATTAATATGAAATAATAAATTAAATTATTTTTAAAATTTTACCATTTTTAAGTAATCAGGTTGTAAAAAAGATATTTAATATAATTATTTTTTTAATTAGTATAATTAATGAAAAATTGAATGTGAGACACAAAATTTTTAAATTATCTTAAACATGTTCCAAAATCATAATTTTTCTTCAATATTTATTTTAATTATAATCAAATGGGATATTTTGAAAATGTAATTAATTCGAATAATTGTTTTAATAGTCAAAATTTCATATTAATTTTTATTTCAATTAAAATTTAAGTCATTTTTATTTTATTGTCGATAGTATCCAAACATGAACATGATATATTATTCATAAATCCCAGTTTTAAAATAATGGAAACTAATATCACCATATGCTTAATTCCATAATAAACAAAACAATATAAAATTAATTGATAATCATTTCATAATTATATATATGGTACCCAAAACCATTAAATTTTTGCAACGTTGTTTGTGTGGATTTTATATACAAAAATATATCTGACAAAGGAATATTGAATTGTGCTTTTACAGCAACACTCAGAATTAAACAAGATTTTCATCCCATTAAGATAATCATCTCTATTTGATGGAGTTCTTCCGGGTTCATATACTGGAAAATGATCCAAAGACCCAGATAGATGACAAGCACATTTTCATGAATCAATTGCTTCAAGTAAGCAACATTGTGAAACATAAATGACAGAAAAAATGAATCATTCTTCTCTATAATGTTAATATATTTTTTTAAAATATTTAATATCTTCAAAAAGATTTTTTCCATTTATAAAATTTTCTATTTTGAAATTTTCTAGTTGATCAATTGGAATATTTTCTCTTATATTAAAACTCATATGAAAAGGTTTAATTATAAATATTTTTGATTAAAATTAAGTGATTTTCTTATTAGTCTTTAAAATTTATTTGTGATTGAACCAGATGTCCTACAGGAAAAAGAAATCATTAATCAGTTGCAAAAAATACACTATATTATCATAATGTTCTCTCCAATTCAAAAAATGTTTGTTGAGTAGTATTATTCACACAATCTTCTCTCTAGCTGAGGTGAACTCTGTTCTAATTCACGTGAGGTTTGCACCAAATGAGTTTTTATAATCTATTGATATTTTTAAATATTTAAATGATTTTTAACACATTTTTATTTAGTAGGTTACCATATTTCTGTGTATTTTGTCATTTTATTTCTTTTTTTATATACTAATCCAGAACGTAATATTATAATAATTTTATATCTTTTGTCTAGATGTTTAAAATACCTAAGTTTCTTATAATGATCACACGCTAATAAAATTATTATTATTATTATTATTATTATTATTATTATTATTATTATATTTTAATAATTATATTTATTTATACTTTTATAAAATATAGATTTTTCTGTTTCTATTATGATTAAATATTAATAATGGATAAATGAACAAATAAATATTTTTAAGAACTTCAATGAAAATTGTATTTTAATTTGAATATACGATTGATTTCTATTAATATAAACCTTTGATATTCGGTGTTTCATTTTATTATTTAATAGTTTCTCTTTAGATTTCACATCAATTCCCAGTGGAACCTGCGAATCAATTAAGATTTTTAGATAGAAATTATATTTTTAATCACTATTCAGATTTGCAATAAACTCGATGTCATTTTTCCTTGATTTAACTTTTTAATATTAATATAAAATATAAGAATACAATTGAATAAAATTAATATTTATCAATAAAATAAAATTTCTGGAATAATAGTTAAGTATACAATGGCTCCTAAATAAACGGCACTGCCTTAAATTAAAGTGATGGAATTTAATTAACAAACATCGAAAATTAAATTAAATAATTAGGAAACTTATTTTATTCAAACAAATTATGTTAAATAAAACTGTGTGATATTTATAACTATATTTTCCTAATATTTTACCTATTTTACTATTTGTAAGCCATACTAAGTTATATATAGGGAGGCCCAAAAAAATGTAGTCAGAAATATGTTCTTATTTGTTAAAGTTACATAAATCAAAGTTATAAAAATCGAAACTTAAATTAAACAATTGTTTTAGTTCACTAATTTAAATTAATTATTTATGTTTAATTTCATTTATTTCTATTTTATTAAGTATGATTCTCAAGTCAAGTAATGAAGGAACTAGTGAGATTCATATTTCTCAATTTATCTTTTTCCGATAATTTATTTAAACACATATGACGAACTAGAATCTATCTTAGATTTCTTAGAAGGCAAAATTCCATAAAAATGTCAGCAATCTCGCAATTTTCTCAATCGCTTCTATCGAAATCCGTGAATTATTTCATCTTAAGACACAAATCACAATCTCATTGATGACGGGAAATTGTCTAGATCGTGGTTACCCTTCTAAGCTAAAATCCCCATCACGAAATCTTGAAAACAATCATTTAATGGTTTGGAGAGAAGTAGCATCTAATTAATCACTTTTAATGGCTCAAACATTCCGGCTTTTCAGAAATTCATAAATTCTGTAAATGTATTTTGAAGTTCATATTTGAAATGTCGCTGAAATGTTAAACAATTATTTTTGTCAATGTATTAAATGTTTTGCATTAAAATATTACCTAAATTTCTTCTATTGGCATTATAACTTGTTTGATAGAAAAATCTTTTTTAGCGTTTGAATGTTCACGTATCATACCATATTTCAAATCGGACTATAGCTTTTGCCATGATATAATATTTTTTTTACTTATTTGAAGTAAGGTGTTAAAAAATTATTTTATCAATATTCTTCATAACAACTTTGTTTTCTCCATTTTTTCTCAATAATTATTCAAAGATATCACTTCTCTTCTTAAATTTTAAAAAAATGTTATATTTTAGAAAATTGTCAAACTTAATTTCTTAATAAGTTTGGTTTAGAGAGATTCGCTAAGGCTGCATTATTTTTCATTCTTTGTGAACCTGAAGAAATTACTCACAGGCTAATGCACTAATTGTCACACCCTTTTACCTTTGAGAAATGAAATAAAAAAAAAACGAGAAGTATAAAATATATTTTTTGAATATGTTCATTTGTGAGATTATAAATTTTGCAATTTCAAAACTGACAGACTGTAACGTAACATTAGTGTCACTCAACCTCGTCACCGTTGAATGAATTTTTCGTTATTTAAAATTTTCATTCAATTAAACAACATTGATATCTCTATTCTTATAGTATAAAAACCAATAAATTCTGTTTCCTGCCCCAATTATCAGAGATTATTTAATTGAAAGTTTAAGATAAGAACCACCTCTATTTGAGAAGAGATAGAAAGTATAATGTATCCATTGAATGGACTTAAGGTTTTATTATTTGCTTTCAACTTTGGATTTTCATTTCCAAAACGTTTTACGAATACGTGACTTATAAATAATTATCTAAATAGTAAATGAAGACAAGAAATACACTATCAATTTAAGTTTCAATAAAAGAGAGAAGGGTGTTGTTCATTGTTAGGAAATGATCAAAATAAAATTCAGATAATATCATGTAAATTATAATACAAGACTGCAATAATTGGGAAAGCTGTCAATTAGAACAGAACAGCTTGTTCGATGTCTGTAAAATTGATATACTTCAGATACAATATCTTAGCTAAACATGTTTTAATAGAAAATGTGGAAAGATAATGGATTACATGGTTTTATTTAGTTTTGAAAATTCGTCTGCCTTAAAATAAATCGTAAATTTCCATCTTATCAGCAATGAGATCAGAGCTATGTCTATATTTACTAAAATATTGTCTCAAAATTTTCTCTATTGTCTACCTTTCATATATTAGGGTGATTCAAGTAATTTCGTTTTTTGTTTAAGTAATCTATTATATAGTTAAAAACATTTAAAGTAATAGAATTATATATCATTTAGAAGGTAATTAAATCTTTTATAAGTCGGTAAATGAACTGGTGTAAAATAAAATTTGACTTTATATTTTATTTTAGTTGTAATAAATGTCAAAAAATAAAATTCAAGCACTCTTTCGACATTATATATATTATATATTTGACTTTATATTTTATTTTAGTTGTAATAAATGTCAAAAAATAAAATTCAAGCACTCTTTCGACATTATTAAATAAATGCAGCATACAAACAAATAATTTTTATGAAAATATAATAATTTATAGGAAACTTATAAAATCAATAAGATATTCATAATTAATAATTATTATTGAAATAAATTAAACCTTTAAATGATTTTAAAAATAAAAAAGATTACCAGTTAGAAGATATTTTCTATTATAAATATATTGTATCTAATTATATAATATTGGGTTATCTAAAAGGATTCCGCCGATTTTATGAATATATTTCATTTCTTTAAATATTTCAATTATATAAATTTAATAATCACAGCATCCAAATTGATTAAAGTAGTTTTTGATTTTATTAATAAATAAAAATTTATTTATATTTACAGTTCTTAAAATGTTCCATCTATTTCGCTCTGGAAATTTTGACATCAAAGACGCACCTCATTCTGGTCGGTTAGCATGTCAAAAATTCGATCAAATCATTCAGATGGTAGAGGAGCATTGGCAGCCTTGAAATCGCAGAAGACTGCGATTCATCATCAAACCGTTTTAAACTATTTAAAGAAAACTGGTTTTAAACAAATGGATGTCTTGAATCCGCATGATTTAACACCGAAAATTTTAAACATTATTGAAAAGAAAATCTAACGAACCATTTTTGAAATGTCTTTTTACGGATGATGAAAAGTGAATCAGATACGAAAACAATGGTAGGAAACGATATTGGATAAAACGTGGTGATATCCCACAAACCGTGGTAAAACGTAAGTGGACCCCAAGAAAGGTTTAGTTTTGAATTTGATGGGATTACAAAATTATCACCTATCAAGAAATGCTCCAACCAGTTCAAAATGTTGACTCTGTTCTCTATTGTCAACAATTAACTATGGTACAGCAGGCAATATCAATAAATTGGCCAGAATTGATCAATAGTAAAGGCATTGTGTTTCACCATGACAACTTTAGCAGTAAAAGTTTTCTAAAGGATGGAAAATAAAATAAATAAGACAGCAATGCCATAAAATTTGTAATTGTTGATTTTATCCCTTCCAAAGTCTGTCTGGTCAGACTCATATCCTTTTTACTAATTGCTAGCGAAATTTCGTTTTCAGTGTGGGTACAGGTGGAAGATGAAGATATGTCAATTCTTGTAGTTAAATTGTGGTTCAAAAATGTAATCACTATCACCTTCAGGATCAACCACGTTCCGGTAGAGCTGTCAAAATCAATTGTGAAAAGGTACCAAATCAGTTGAAAATAATCCGCCGGCTAGCACTAGAAGCTTGTCAATTGAATATTTAATGTTTCTTAAAGAACAGTTGTCCGACATCTGGAAGCTATTGGTAAAGTTAACAGACGCTGCAAAGAAGTGACTCATAATTTAACAATAAATCAAAAAAATGAGACGTATTGAAGTATGCACTAAATTGCTTGAAAATTGACGTGAAAGAATTTATTAATTAGTTTTAAAAGATTTATGATTTATTTAGTTTTCAATGTAATTTAAATTTAACTGAGAAATGAAAAGATCTTTTCCTTATTAAAATATAACTTTTAATGATATTCAAAGTATTAGTAATAATTATTATTCATCGGAAAAAATTCTTATATCATTTCATTTGAATTCTTTATTTTTTTATTTTATAAAAGAATATTTTTTAAATATCATTGATGATAAATATAATCGATAATTTTCTTTTTCTTAATTTTATAAAATAAAAAAAAATTATTCATAATATTTTAAATAACCAATAATTAGTATAAATGTCTCTATATATTGAAAAATAAATTAATTTTTATTTAATTATTTTATATTATTTCTACTAAATTTGGAAGTTAAACATAATTAAAAGAAATGATCATTAAATGAAATTTTCAATAAATTCAAGATTTTTTTAATTACAAAATAATTAAAAGTAAACACTTCACATTGATAATTTAAGTTAAATATTTTTTTAGACAATAATATTAAGGAAGCTTCCCATATTTTACTAGGGAAATTGTAACTCTTCGATATTTACATAAGTCTTTATTATAGAATATGGATGAACTCCAGACTCCTTTTTTTGAAGTTTCGAAATGATTTAATTTTTTATCTTTCATTTTAATTATATATTTATTCACATGTCTTTGCACATTATAAATATTAGCTTAACTTTCTGTGTTATTTTAGTTATCATATTATCTGAATGGGTATTTTCTTTCATAAAAAATTACCTTTAATTATATTTTTTTGCTCTTTTCAAATGAAAAGTGGTAATATTTTCTTTTATTTATATTTTTTAATTTTGTTTTCTAAATATATTGATCAAAATTGTAGTTACTTTTAAATTTAAAATAAACTTTGTATCAAAATAATAAAAAAAATCAATAAAATATTATTTGAATTATTCTTCTTTGTGTAATTTTTAAAATATACACTTTTTCATGATACAGACATTTATGTTTCGGCAAATATTTTTTATCCTGTGTCTGAATTATTTCATATAATAATGTATAATATTTATAAGAAAGTATGTAATTGATTTTTAATTAATAATCTAATAGTGTTTATTAAATCTCAATATTTAAACTTATTGGATGTTTAACTAACCATTAATAAATAATTAGATAAAAATACATTGTATCGTTTTCTCCAAATATATATATTTTAAAAATAAAAATTTAGGTACATGTTATATTTATTAGTCTAATTTTTTAATTCACTTGATAATTGATCGTAAAAAATAATTTTAAAAATTTAATTAATTTCGATATTTAAATTACGTATGTATACTAACATCACCTTTTGTATCTGATATCCTATAATCATAGATCAAATTAACAATTTTTTAATATACAGGGTGTTCCAAAAGTAACCGAACCCCAAACTTAACTAAAAAACATAAATCAAAAATGACTAATGTAATTTCTTCTTTTATGTCGTTTTATGTTATCTAGGCTACTATTCTTTTCTTTCTGAGAATAGTAGTCATTGGAATGACTTGTTGCGTGATTTTATTGATTTTGTTGAAACATTTCCTGGACGTTGGATTGGAGGCTGAGGACCAATCAAATGGCCTGGCAGATAATCGGATCTGACACCGTCTGATTTTTTTCTTTTGGAAGTTCTAAAAAAATGCAGTGCTTGCTGAAAAGCTCAACTAAAACAAAGTATTCAGCACGAATAGAAACAAATTTCAGAGAAAGCTTGCCAGAAACTTTGTCCCATTGTTGTCAAAAGATGTCGTGATTGTACTAAAGTTCAAGGTGAACGTTTTGAACATTTGTATAAACTATATATAACTATTAAATCTGTTGTTTTTTATATCTAATTTTTATGTAAGTTTGCGGTTCGGTTACTTTTGTGACACCTATTTAAGTTTGGACATCTGTCGATTTTTATTAATATAAATTATATTAACTATTAACTTTCAAAAAATCATACATTATTTTAATAATAAATTTTTCATTTTTTTAATATTTTCATTTGGAATTAGAATAAATGTAAATACAGTTTAAAAAATTGATAATTAGAATCAGTTCTCTCAATATCAAAACCAAGATACAGGTTAGAGTGTATTTTTCAATTACAATAAACATATTAACAACGTTTTTCAATTTATTTGATACCAAAACCCATTTATATATTTTTCCTTATACTAATTTCTAGATGGCTTATTGGTGATTAAAATCATAATTGTTATTGCAAGAAAATAATAATGAAGAAAAATTCATCTAATAAAATATTCAAACGTAATATCCCACTTTCCCTTAAAATAATGTAAATATAAGGTCAAACTTTGAGACTCCTTTTTGTTGGACTTTTAATTTTCAATTTTTTCTCAAAAATACTCTCACACTTTCGGTTTTAGAAGTAGAAAGGGTTACGAATAAATGTGAAATAAGTTAATTGAGCATATAAACAAAATGAATTTTTGGCTTATGATAGTATGAAGATTAAAAATTTTTCAATTAGCAATTGCATATAATAATAAATTATTCATTACTTTTTTTGAGAAAAAATTATATTTACTTTAATAAAAATATGAAAAGATCGAAGTACATTTCAAAATGAGTAAATTTAAAATAAACAATTATTGGGTGATCCGGAAAGTTTTTTCATTTTTTAATTATTAGAATATTTTGTTTGTTGTTTAAATAATAAAAGCACCATTTAATTTCTGTGCGGATAATTTGAAAGAATACAAGTAAGGCTATAAATTAATGAAATTTAATTATGTAATTTTTCTTAAATATTGATTATTTATATAGATAAATATTGACATCACAAAGGAGCATCTGAGAATTATAATGCACTACTTCTTTCGGATGGCAGAAAAGAAAAATGTTGCAGCTTATTCTATGTAATTTTTATGAGGAAGGTGTAGTATCTGAACAAGTAGTACAATGTTGGCTCCAGAAAATTCGTTCTGGTGAAACATCGATAAAGGACACTGCCCGGTCAGGTAGACCTAGTGTCTACTGACGATAATGTTGTAAAGAAGCTGGTAATATCAAACCCTGGATTGACATGTCAGGAAATTTCGGAGAAACTTTTAGTCTAAAAAACAACTGCAAATGACCTCCTATGGAGGATATGTTTTGTGTGCAAATTGAAATGTTGGATTCCGCATACATTCCAGAATGTCATTTGATTGTCCGCAGGAACATCTGCAAATCATTGTTTAAAAGGAATGAGCTTCAGCCATTTTTGAAACAGATGATAACAGAAGATGAAAAGTGGATTCTATATGTTAATGTTTCGAGAAATAGATCCTTTCTAAAAGGAGTGGACCACAATTGCCGACAACCAAGGCAGGATTACATCCCTCAAAGGAAATACTTTCATTATGGTCGGGTTGGTAATGTCCCCTCTATTATGAGCTACTTCTGAGCAATGAAACAATAAATTCCGAGGTTTACTGTAACCAACTGAAAAAATTTATAGGCTGATATTGTAGAAAAACAACCTTATTTGGCGATTAGAAAGTATTGTATTAAAATACAATACTAAACCCCATACATCAATGATAACCAGGACGAAGCTGAAGGAGTTTGGTTGGGAAATTTTGCAGCATCTTCAGATTATCATCTGTTTAGATCCTTGCAGAACTCGCTCAGGAATTAATGTTTCCGTAATGAGGAAAATGTAAAGATTCACTTGAAAAAGTTTTTGAATTCCAAAAAAAGGATTTTCGGAAGTTCGCTGGATTGCAATGTTTTGGCACAAAATTGATGTTGTTAGACTTCAGGAAATCTTGCGTTTCTTTCGAGTAATGAGAAGAAGCAAGATCTGGCCAAAACACAATTTCATCACTTTTGTGATGCTGAGTAATAAACTTTTTCAATTTACTCATGCATTTGGTGATATAGCTTTTTGATTTGAATGCCTGATCTGATGGAACAATGTAGTGTTGGCTTAGGCCCTTTTCTGAGAATGCTATCCAAACCAGTAATTTTGACTCAAATTTTTTAATTCTCTATTTTTATTTTGCTAGGCGTTTCTTCGATATTTGATTTATTAAATCCAGAAATAGCGGCCAGGTCGTTGTTTGACAAACGAAAATATGAGTAGAGAATAAGATTCTCTACAAAATAAGACTCGCTTTAAATTTTTAAAAAAATTGATTTGAAAATTGTCTGGATTTTTAATTAGCAGACTTTATAGACTACACTAAATTATTGCATGAAAATAAAATAATATTTTTTTACAAAACCAATTTTTAAAATATAGTTTTGTATTATTTTTTTAACAAAAATGAGATTTATGTTTTATTTATAAAAAAATTAGATTTGTCTATTTTGTTTTTTATTTCTTATTTAATTTCTTATATTTAAATTTTAAGTGTTTTTATTATAAATCTATTGCATGGTTTTAGTTTTATTAACATTTTAGAAAAATTTATAATTTTTTTTAGTTCTATTAAATGAATTTGAGAGACTTTACGTGTATATTTATAAAATTAATCTTTATGACTGCCATCTTAAATAATTTAAACTATTACCATTAAAATTCTTTTTAAACTTGTTTCATTTAATATTGTATTATTTAATTATATATGTAATTAAAATAAATAAAATTGAGATTTTGATTGCTTTTGATGATTTTTAGGTTTTTAATTTGAAAGATAATGCAAAAATAAATAGTAATAAATATGCTGTTCTGATCCCTTAATTCCGAAAACGATTTATCTATGAACAAAACAAGTGAAACTTTAATAATATTTACTCTATAATATAAATTGAATTATTTTCAAATAATTTTCTGTTTTTTCACTGATATTTTAAACTGCACTATAATTAATATTATATTAATTGATTTTCTGATTTCCATTCAAATAGAAATTCAATTAATTTTCTAACAATTTTAGACACTTTGAGAAGTATGTGATTTCATTTATTTTATTTTATAGCAGCATAATGAGCCCTCCATATGAAATATCTCTATTTTTTTAATAATGCGAAATGATTTTATTAATAATTTTTTAGTTATTTAAACCAGGCTTTTTAATTTTTTAATTTATTGGAATTTATTATTATTGTTGTTATTATTATTATTATTTAAATTGTTTTATTTTTTTATTTTATTAACTAATAAATATAAAATTTTATCAAAAAATATTTTTTTCAAATTTTTTAGATTTCATAGAAACAAAATAACAAAATGATTTTCAAATCTTTGATAGACTTATTTTATTTGAAAATTAGCACATCAGAATAAAAATAAACCTTAATAAAATAGGAGCTCTTTTTATATTTAAAGTTTGAGACGAGTCAGATAGAAATATTAAAGGACAAAATATAATTTAATATTAAAAAAAAATACATGGTTTGTTATATAAGTAACCGAACTTTTGATTTTAAAACTTAAATTTGTTT
Source organism: Bipalium vagum (assembly GCA_037834085.1). Lineage (NCBI taxonomy): Eukaryota > Metazoa > Platyhelminthes > Tricladida > Geoplanidae > Bipalium > Bipalium vagum. The sequence goes on from JBBMKC010243817.1 coordinate 12,692, forward strand.
CAGCTAATCATTAATTTAAAATTACATCATTCATCTTTGAAAATCATCAAAATTTATTTTATTCGAAAAATAGGTTTGAATTCTATTTTGCATTTAAATAAAGGTATATATCATTCTTATTTCATAGATTTACAATGGAAAAAAAGCAAATATTAAAATTTCTTTTAAAATCGGGAACAAATTTTAAGAAATATTTGAATTCCTGAATAAAGTTTATGGTGATAATTTCATTTCTCGTCCTCGAGTTTATACATGGTTTACACGATTTAAAAATGGACGTTATGATTTAAATGACAATAAAAAGTCTGGACGTCCGGAGGCTGAAAATCGTCCACATTTGGTGGGAAAAGTACGCGAAATCAATGCTTCTCATGGTAAAATGACTGTGTGAATGTTAGCAAAAGAATTAAATACAAGTGTCTTTAACATTTGGACAATTTTAATGAAAGATTTGGGTAAAATAAAGGTTATGTCAAGTTTGTTCCACATGCATTAAATGAAGACCAAAAAAACAGCTGGTGTTGAATATAATTAATATCTCCTCAACACTGTTGAAAACAATCCAGGGTATATAGACTCCATTACAACTGGTGATGAAAGGTGGTGTTTCTAATAAGATTCAAAAACCAAACGTCAAAGTAGTAAGTGAAAGCAAAAATGGAAAAAATTGTGTCATTGGATATCTACCATATTCGCTTGGTCGATTGCCATGCAACTATTTTCTATTCACAAAACTGAAATTGGCATTGAGAGGTGTATTTTATGATGATGCTCAACCTATTCAAATAGCCGTGACACGAGTGATCAAGAAAATATTTTTAAATGACTGAATATTTATGCAAGCAATAGTTGACCGTGCCAGATGCTCTATCGAATCCCATGGAACTTAATTTGAATAATTATAAGTTCTCGTGGATAATATAATGTATAGTTTACTATGTACCAATAAAGTTCTGTTATTTATATTTTAGGTCCTCTCATAGGTCTTCACGGAAAAGATTTATAGAACAAAAATTTATTTTATAAAAACGCAAGAATATTCAATAATTTAATGCTCATCGTTATCATTTATCTTTGTCCAAAGTTTAGTCAAAAGTTCGATACCATACTTGAAGAACTTCGGGTCCTGTCAGACTTGGCAATTTCAACAGCGCAATTGCTATTTAATTCTTTTTCATTTAAGAAATGGTTTAATGAACGGAAAAGATCTGTTGAAACCATATCTGGGCTATTAAATTGGTGATGAAGAGGTTTCCAACTAAAATATTTTAGTTTCTTCCTGTTCATTTTAAAAGTTTGCGGTTTTTCATTATCTTGTTAAAGAAAAACACTTCGGCGATTGAGCATAGATGGTCTGATAAGTTTCAATTTATCAGGTAATGTACTTAATTGCCTACATTAGTCCTCACTATTGTTAGTTTCACCCATATTCAGGAACTCCATATATATTATTCCCTTTATATCCACCTAAACACAGAGAAGAACTTTGTTCGGATGAAGAACTGGTTTAGCCGTTGGGATTGGTTTTTCACCAGAACCTAACCACTCTTTTTTACGCTCAGAATTGACATATAAAATCCATTTTTCATCAGATCATACAACTCTTTCTAGAAATGGGTCTAGATCATGGCGAGTGAGCAAAAAGGTGCAAACTGTCAAAACATTCAAAAGCTGCTGTCATACAGCAAACAGGATCTTTATCATGTCTTGAGTAAATTTTATCTTCAATAACATTAGTCTACAGCATTTTTGTATAAGAGATACATCTATATTTTTCTGAAAGTACTTTCGAAATCATTTGGTATATAAATTATAATTGTGGCACGTCTAGATCATGAAAAAATTTAAAATAAAATCATAAATTACCATAGAACTTAATAAATTAGTTTAAATATTCTTTATTGATTAACAATTATTGAAAATGCCAAGAAACGGTTATGCCAATTTCTGTTATGTTTGTGGTTCTTTAGTAACAGCAAAATCAGAAAAAAGCTAACCAACGAAAATAGACATATTTATAACGTCTATTTTGGATGTAAAGTGGAAGAGCAGGACAAGACCTGGGTGCCTCACATAATTTGCATATCGTTTTCTACCTCTTTGACAGGATGGTATTCTGGGAAAGAAAATGTATACCGTTTTCATTAATGATGATCTATAGAGTTCCTACTGATCATTCAACAGACCACTACTTTTGCAAGACTAAATTGACTGGTATAAACAAGATGAACTTGATGACTTGATAACAGATTTAGAACTATAAAAAGAACCAGTTGAATTGTTGGGTCCAAGACTGCGTCAAAGCATTGGTAGAGGCAGAAAAGGTTTTTAATCTCCATTTCATATCAAGTTAGACATGATGAAGACGTTTATAAAGAACATAAATAAAAATGGTACGGCAAATGAATACCTAGCCAACAAATTTCCACAAATAATTGATTTAAAGTTGAAAGATGGCATTTTTATAGGTCCTCAAATTGGGATATTGATTAAAGATACTTTTTTTAAAAGTTGAATCTGATGCATGGAGTTCATTTGTTCAGGTAGTTTATAATAAACCAAAAGTCGGATGATCACGAAAATTTAGTTAGGAATATCATCCATGATTTTCAAGTTCTAGAATGTCGAATGAGCATATTTTAAATTCACACATGGATTATTTTCCTAGCAACATTGGAACCCAGAGCGAGGAGCATGGTGAACGATTTCACGATCCATTATGGAGAAGAGGTATCAGTACAGATGGAATTTTCAGTATGATGGTAGAATATTATATTAAGCAATACTTAATAAGCAATGTAATAATACCTTAATTTTATATAAAAGCCTCTTTAAATAATGCGCTTATAAATTATTTCAATTAATGTGGATAAATAATACTAAATAATACTATATGAAAAACCGTAGACTTCTGAGACGACCTAATAACAAGTCGTGTATATAATTATAGTAATAATATATTTATATCTTTCTGAAATATAAATTAGAAAAAATTAAGAATTATATTCGAGTATTTGATTGACAAGGGTTATTTTAATTCTCAATAATTGAGAAAATGTCTAAAACTTATCACCTATTATAATTCTTATCTTTGAATAACACTATTATCAAAGACCACTCAATATTAAAAAGATATGTAGAAGAATTTGTAATGAAGAAAATAACGAAGACAATAGGCAGTAAATATTATACATTAGTATTAGGATGATATATTCAATGGTTATGTAAAGCAAATGCTTTAACCAATGCCTTGTTTTGAGCTCTGAAGAACATCTTTTGTTATTTGGTCAGAGAAAATTCATTTTATCAATTTATTTAGGGCTAGGTTAATTAATTAATCGATTATTTCCATTGTTGTTTATTAATTTAAATTCTAATTGTCAAATTTATTTCAATTGTTTAATTTAAAGACAGCCATGTTTGATAATAAATATTATAATAATACAAAATAGTTATAAAGAAGAGTGACTTTTGTGAATTTTTGTTTATATCGAATGCGATTAAAGCTAAAAATTGTATTAAAATAAATATCAAATTATTAAAAAATTAACCTAATAATTTATCTACTAATACTTATCTTGCTCAAAATTTGCAAAGCTCCTTAAAACAATAAAAGAAAAAATACTTCCTCTTTATTTTTGAAAAACAAAATATTTCAAACGATTCGTAGGATTTTAAATCTGACTTTATCAATATCTCTCTGTTTCATGTTTAAAAGAAACTTGAATTTAGACTGCATATTAATGTTTTGACCATGAACAAAATTTTGATAGAAAAATCTCATTTTAAATAAACGTAACATACAAACAAATATTTTTTCAGAAAATATAATTAAATAGATATAGGAAACTCATAAAATTAATAAGCTATTCATAAATTAATAATTTAATTAATAATTATTATAAATTAATAATTATTGTTGGAATAAAATAAACCTTTAAATGATTTTAAAAATAAAAAAAGATTACTAATCCTATTACAAATATATTGTAACAATTATATAATATTGGGTTTTCATAAGGTTTTGCCGATTTTGTGATTACGTAGCGAAAAACTTCTATAGATATTTATATTGATATTTTATTTGTTTAAATATTTCAATTATATAAATTTAATAATCACAGAACTCAAATTGATTAAAGAAGTTTGGCATTTTATTAATAAATAAAAAGTTAGTTATATTTATAAATGAAGGTGAATAAAGAAGAAATTTGATAACTATGGAATTGTATTTCATCAAATGCAAAAACACAACACAGGCTCCGAAAAAAAATTGTTGCTGCTTATGTTGCAGATACTGTTTTTGATAGAATGGTTCCATCAATTTTGCTCTAGAAATTTCAATATCAATGACGGACCTCGTTCTGGCCGACTAGCATGTCAAAAAGTCAATAAAATCATTCAGATGGTAGAGGAAAACAGGCATATTGGTAATCACAAAAGACTTTGGTATTCATCATCATACCGTTTTAAACCATTTAAAGAAAGCTAGTTTTAAAAGGAAACTGGCTGTTTTGATTCAGCATGATTTAACACCGAAAATTTTACTTGACCAAATTTCAATATGCTAAACATTGCTGAAAAGAAAATATATCCAATCATTCTTGAAATATCTTATTATGGGTGATGAAAAGTGAATCACATACCAAAAAAATGTTAGAAAACGATCTTGGACAAAACATGGTAAGACCCCCAAAAACCACGGCAAAGTTTTAATTGACCCCAATGAAGATCATGCTTTGCATCTGGTGGGATTACAAAGGATTCATTTACCTAGAAATACTCCAACCAGTTCAAAATTTTGACTCGGTTCTCTACTGTCAACAATTAATTAGAGTGCAGTAGTTGCAATAAAGTGGCCAGAATTGATCAATAATAAAGGCGTTGTGTTTCACCATGACAACGCAAGTGTCTTTGATGAGCCAGAAAAAATTGAAAGACCTTGATTTGGAAGTTTTCTTGCATCAGAGATATGTTGTACCCTCAGACTATCATTTGTTTCGTTCCTTGATGGTGTAAAATTGAATACAAAGGAGGACGCAAAAAACCACGTATCTCAGTTTTTCAGCGAAAAGTCACAGAAGTTTTACAGTAATGGGATTCTAGCTTTACCAAAGAAATGGTAAGATATTATGTAGAATTATATGTATGTAGAATTAAAATAACGTTATAATGGGGAAACTATTTAAATAAAAATTATAAACAACTAAAGTAGTTCATTAGAAGTAATTCTTTATTTTTATAAAAAAGAGGCTATTTAGGAAAGATAAGTAAAATAAAAGATATTTCTTGGAATAACAATTCATTTTTAATATTTGCAAAATTCTAATATTTTCTACTTGTCGATAAGAAATAAATAATAATTGGTTGATTTTTGTTCAAATAACATTTATTCCATTAATATCTTAAATTGATAATAGAAATTTTGCTATAGTAGTGAAAGTTTTCTAAAGGATGGAAAATAAAATGAATAAATAACAGTTAAGCCCACAAAACTTGTAATTGTTGATTTTATCCCTTCCAAAGTCTGTCTGGTCAGACTCATATCCTTTTCACTAATTGCAAGCGAAATTTCGTTTATAAAAGAACTATATTTTGCCCAAGTGATTATGCAGTAGAAAAGGAATTTGATATTTCCTGTTTTTTAATTTCTTCGTAAATATTTTTTCATTCTTACCCATAGTCTTCACATTCTTAATAAAACGTAAGAATTTTATATTTTCTACAAAGTCTGAACAATAACATTTCAAATTCTAACATATAAAAAATATTCCAATATGGCATTAGGATATTATGGGATTTGGAATCGTATAAAGCTTATAATATTATTATAAGTTAGTATTATTATAAAATTAGTATCTACATTTTTTACTATATTTTTTTATTACGTTATCATATTAAAGTATACTTTTATTTGTTATTATTAATACACATTATTTTAAATTTTCTTTTTTTTCAAATTAATTTCTGTGATTACAAAATTATCTAATATCTTTTTATTACTCTTTGAATGTCTGGTCTGAAAAATGTAAATATCCCAATAATTAGCTTGTTACAAGAATGATTGATTCTGTTTTTAAGCTGAGTAATTGTAGAAAGTCTGTCTCTAATACAATCGTGCTTTAGATATCCCCAGAAGAAGTCTGGTGGAATTAAATCAGACTACCCAATTTAATTGGATTTAATGATCTACAGATACAAAATATTGTATCCATGCTCCACTGTGTTACATACACTTATGAATTCTTGTTATTTTAGATCATTAAAAATTCTTCTGCATCACTCTAAGCCTAAAGTTAAGAACATGGTTTGTTTTGTAGTGTCAGTGGTCAATCTGTTTTCATTAGCATGAATTTAGTGTAGTCTGACTATATGACTAAACCAATTATATAACATATTGAAATTAATTTCCATAAAAAATGAAATCGTTTTTTTAAAAATAACAAAAGATTTATTTCAGTCAAAATATTTTCCGTTCGCAGCTACAACTTTTCACCATCTTCTGGCAAAAAATGAATTCCGTGGTAAAATCAAAATCTTGATCCTTTGAAGCAATTCATTGATTCATCCTTTTTGACATCTTTTTAGTAGATGGAAGTCTGTCCAGTAAAGAGAAAGCTGCATGGATCGAAACAAGTGGATGATAGATGGCGCTATGTCTGGTGAGTACGGGCTGGGGAGGTAGAACCCTCTAGTCAGGTCTTGGCCTTATCGAGTTGCAAAATGATCAGATCATAAATTAGGCAATATTGTGGTCCATTAGACCCTATTGCTCAACTTAAATAGAGTAATTGCTGCTGATATCGGTCACCAGTTGCAGTTCCAGATGATTTGATAAGCTTGGTAATATACTCCCGTTTCGACCCACCAGATACATCACTTTACTTCTGTTCATCTTTGTACTGTCTATGTTGATGGTTCTCCGGGCATTGTACATGATTTTTTGCACCTTGGACTCTTTTACAACACCCATTTTTCATCACCAGTTATAATTCGATGCAAAAATGAGTACCTTGTAAGTATCATTTCGCAAACAGTTTTGTGATTATTTAGTCAAATCTTAGTTTACCAGCAGATGGCCTATCAACATTCAATGTCTGTACTATTTGGCATTGGTCTTCTTTGATAATTCCTCGTAAAACATAATCTTCCAACTTCTTTGGTTATTCTGAACGTTCTTTTCTTTTAACGGTAAACTGACTTGTCTTAAATTGTCGATATCTTTTTCGGCAAATTGGTTCAGACAGGGAAGATTCATGATAAGCTTTTGTCATTAATCTATGAATTTCGACTACTGATTTCTTTAAATTGTAAAAATATAATAATGATTTCCGAAAATGCTGTTTTCTTAGTCTATGATTTTGCATTTTTGCTAAAATAAATAAGCTATTTAATCAGTTTAGAAATACTAGCTATGGACATCTTATAGATACTTAATTTTCAATGAGAAATACATGATATTTATATAAATTAATCTATAACAAAATGATGGGACTAATTCCCACGACTTATATTTTAAAATTTTCTGAAGTAATTAATATACTTTTAGCCATATAAAAAAATTACTATTATTACATTTTACCACAAATAAAGCCTTCCTCTAATGAAACTCTAATATGAAACAAGTACATGGGACTTAATATTGATTGACTTAATTATTGATTTCAATTAATATTATCTGGTCGCGAATTTGAATTATTATACCTTTCTGATCAGTTTATATACTTCCATAAACGTGACTTATGCAGGGAACGTATCTGGTGTCATCGGATACAATATACAAAAAGACAATTTTAATTAGCAGCGCACACAGATGGATAACATAAGTGAGATTTGATTGACTCCAAATTATTCTTCCTAATAATCATTAAAAAATTTAATCTTACAAACGTTTTTGATAGTTTATGGTAAATAAGACAACATAGACATTAGCCTCTCTTACCTATTAAAATGGCGAATATGCACTTACTCAATAACATTATTGTAAAAAATAATTTTAAATTAATAAAAAATAAATGATTTCTTTCAAAAGTTTTAATAATAACTGAATTCTGTTCAACCAAATTATTGAAAATTTCAAACTCATTTTTAAGAAATATTAGGTTGTCTAATAAATTCGTGCCGTTTTTTTTCGATGTCATCTGGAATGACATTAGATGCATCTATTAATAATTTAATTTAATATTTAAATAGACAGATCAAGTGTTTGTTATTTATTAATAGTTGTTTTAACTCATTAGTTTTTAATTTAGTTTTACATGAAATTCAAAATGG
>JBBMKC010243818.1:0-10736 GCA_037834085.1 Bipalium vagum
TAATAATAATAATAATAATAATAATAATAATAATAATAATAATAATAATAATAATAATAATAATAATAAAGGTTATAAACCCTTAAGCACAAAAGAAAATTTTATGAGGTGACACATGCTATTATGTGACGTTTTGGGGATAAATTAAAATATTAATAAATAGTAACTTATAATAAATTTTGTGAAATAATAAAATAAAATAATATTTTTATTTTTTTAATAAATTACATTAATGTTCAAAGCATAAACGGTTATAAAGTTAATGAATGTAGGCAAAAATAAAATTGGAAAATGAGATCAGCTGATTCCTCTATTCTTCTGACATGAGGGTTTGGTTTTCGTTTTCTGTGCTGTTTTCTATCAGCTTTTCGGAGGAGAGGTGTAGGTTTTCCATTTTAGCGACTCCCTCATTATCCTTTTCATCGACAATATAAACATCTATAATATCTTCGTCTTCATCATTCTCTTGAACTTCAAACCAAGTGATATTTGTATCATCCACCTTGTTTGAGTTGATTTCTTCTTCATCTTTCGTTGCCTTCAAGCTTTCTCTCCATTCAATTTTATTCTGGAAAGATGTCTCAAAACGATCTTTATGTAGGAAACGGTTTACTTACATGATTATTGACGTCTTCCTTGTCTTCCAGTGCATATTTTTTAAATCCTGTAGATTTAAGATGTTCCCTGAAGTCCATTATGGACGTCTTCTCGTCCTTTCCTGCCAGTCTTGACAATTGAGTCTCGGTTTTCGATACTTTCTTTAAAACTGGCTTAGTACTATTTGAAAGAAAATACCAATAAAATCTTTAACATATTTTGTTGTCACTTACAATTTACCCTTCCCATCATTGACCTTCAATGTAAATTCATTGATCTAATTTAATTAATTAAATATAACAAAATTATTTTAACATGATGTACTTCGTAATTTTGGTTCATAATCTTGATCTCTATATCATATTTCTCACTTTCCAGAGTCTCGATCCGAGAATGGAGGGACTTAAGGAAGATTTGAAGTTGACCTGAAGAAAAGATGAACAAAAAAATTATTAATGTTGATAAACCTTGATCCATATTTTCCAGTTGCAATTCAGGAACGTTCTCCTTTAAGAAACGTTCCTTGGCTTCTTGTCTTCTTTTGGCTTCGGCCTTCATTTCTTCGGCTGCCTTTTGCATAATTAATTGCTAAAAAAAATCATTAAACGTGAAAAACAATCAACTTTAAAGTACTCGCAACAACTTCTTCTTTTCAGGTGACAAACCTCCTAAACCTTTTCGTTTCATTCTAATTCTTTTCACCTCTTGAACGGACACCTGAAAATCAAGCACAAAAAAGTTCAGGTCTAGTGTCATTCTATTATGTGTGAAGTTTACCTTTGCATTGGAAATTTCTTCCTGAATCTCTGAGCTTTTCGCTTGGTTATCAGTTGAGCTGGAAACATTCTCTGCGTTATTTTCATTAATTATTTTCACCTGTATTTAAAATGTTATTAATTTATTTATAATTTCAGAAGACATCAACCACATCTTCGTCTGATTTCATGCTTTCATGAGACTCCTCAGTCTCATCAGGGGCTATCTCAACGGCATTATCCTCAATGGGGTCAACATTTTCTGAACTACTCTTCTGTACCTCCTATCAATGTATCACTTGTAAATGTTTTTTTTTATTAAGAAAAAAATATTACATCTTCCATTAAGACATTAACATTGTCGTTTTCATTAATGTCTGAAATGATCTCTTTAGAATCATTTTCTCCTGTCTCAGGGAAATATGGATATTGGGTTGGCTAAATTGACGATTAATATTTACGTAGGTCGTGGAAATCATACCTTTGTTTGTTCAGTTATACTTTCATTGTTTTCTTCTCCTCGCCTTCGTCGTCTCACGGGCTCAACGGTTGGTTGCTTATCATTTGGTAAAATGCTAACAAAAGGTATAAAAAACTTACGCAAATTGGTAATTCATCGTTTTTATTTCTAAAATGAACATTAAATTTGACTGTCATAAAAATTTGTATAACAACTTTTCCAGTCGAGCTCTTCGTCTGGCTTCTCTTTCTTTTCTTCGGTCTTCATCCATGTTCAGTTAATTAGTGATAAGTAAAATCCAATTAAGTCCTGATATATTTATATTGAGGTAAATGACATTCCTTGTGTAATTTCTGATGTGTATAAACACAACGGCTTCAAATCGATTTCCAGTTCATTTAATAACTTAAAGATCTCCGAAATCATCCTAGGATTCCCGGGGTTATGTAATCATAACGTCATAGCCATCACTGGGACATTCAAGTACGTGTTGCAAATCGATATAAGTGTTTATTTTACCTTTGAATGCCGTAAAATGGTCTTCATTTATTATTTTAGAAAAAAATTGATTAAAAAGGCACTAAAAAGAAAAGTTGTCTTAAGAATTTCTTCTACCAATTATTTTTAGAATTATTTTTAAAATCAATTATAAAATTTTAAAGCAAAAAATAATTTTCCTTTTAAAAATTTTTTAAAAATTTATCAGAAATTCCATCTTTTTTTGAATTAATAATATATAAATAATCATATAATATATTATTTATTAATAAAAAATTGACTGGTTTATTAAGATTCATTTATTAAATTTAATGTTTTGAAATATATTTTATTTATAAGATATTCTTATTATTAATATTAATATTATTAAATTATTATTAATAGTATTAATATTATGATAGATATATATTATTATTGATATTATTATTATTATTATTAATATTATTATTATTATTATTATTATTATTATTATTTTATTATTATTAAAGAAAAATGTTAAATACCAACAGTTAAGACTAAAATGAAAAATCAGAATCAGACTTGAAGGAATTTGTTTATTTTAAAATGTTCTAAATTCCCTATATTAAGAGTATGTCATCAAATTTGAATATAAAAAAATATGAAAATATAATTAATTAATTAATTTAATTGCATATTTTAATTAAAATAAGATTTTAATTTCTAATAAATTAACATTAAAGTAATATCTGAAGACAAGAGAGGCCCACATATGATGTTCAGCTATTGTTCACCAACAAATACCAAAAACAGAGTCGGGGTCATGCAGAAGGTTTTAATTATATTTTTGTCACAGATCTTACGACAAAAGTCGGAAATTATTCTGAAGACTTTTTAATAACAATTAAATCATTGTCTCCATAACAGAGTTCGGTCACAAATGAAAAGTAATAAAAAATGACACAAAATATTAATAATAGTTGACTAAAGTATTCTAACAAAATAATAAGAATGCGCATACATTTTATTTATTTATAAATAATTATATTCTCTGTAGAATAAGAAATCTCTCAGCATTTCTGAGGAAACCTATGCTGTCAGAAAGTTCATTTTGTGTTGATGCAAAATCTGCCAGATGCCGCTCCTCAATCTTGATCACTGTGACCAAATTGTTCAAATGGAAGAACACCATCAACACAAGTTTGTTTTGCTTTGACCTTAATGTGACTTTAAAGACGTTTTACCTGACTACATCGTTTGCACTTGAGGGTTTGGTGGTGTCAGAAAGAAGACCATTCATCGGTTTCATCACATTTAATTATGGTTTTCAAGAGAGATTTCCCTTAAGAAGGCTCTCCTCAACAACTTTGATGCCCATTTTTAATTAAACATCTTCGAAATAATCAATTACGCCTCATAGGCCAAAGTGATATTTAGGTGTGATAAAAGCGTGCTTTCTTTAATATAATAAATTTTATATTATTAAATGTAAGATGAAAGGCAAAGACGTTGAGTATATTATTATTTTGATAAACATGGTGAAGAAAATAAAGAAAAATTCACTTAAAACATTTTTCCAATCTTTCTCCAATGAAAAATCGAAACTTTCAGAGAGGTCATGGTATCAATGATAGACAAAATCTAAAATAACTTTTCATAACGTCTTTTCGACGAGATTTTGCAAAGAGAAGTAGAGGCTGTAGACTGGTAACGATATATCAGCTGAGTATGAACTATTCCGTCATCTTAATTTTATAGTTCTTCTGGGCTGTATTTGCTATGTTAATTCATATTTTTAGGAAGAAGAACTGTTCCATGTCTGTTGATTTTAAAAGGTTTTCTGTTCATTTTTCCTACCTTATGTCAGCTAATACCCGGCAGTTATGGTTTGACTAAGATTCAAGTTTGAATATAGGACAAGAACCATTTCACATTTTCATAATCTTGGTACCACGTATCTAGACTTTTACTGAAATCAACTCATTGTCCTCATTGTTTTCCTTTTTCATACAGGTTACTACCCTTCTCTAAAAGAATTTTATTTTGATTCTCTTTAGTTTACAAATCTCAAATCATCCTTGATCATTAGAATCCTTATTTGTTGATATTATCAATAATTTAACGGCTTCCTTAATTTTTTAGTACGGATAAAATGTACGAGAAAAACCAATTTTACAAGACCTTTAAAAAGTTGGAGTTTGCAAGAAAAATATGTGATTGATTTTAAAAATTGCTTGAGTAAAACTATACTCAAGCAATTTTAACAGAGAAATAGAAACTTTGACTTTCACCTAAACGTATTTCATTTTTAAAAATATCATATAAAATACCTCAACGTAGCATAATGTATTTTAAATATTAAAATGGACCAAAAGTTGCTGTATAATCTGTTAAGAAAATAACGAAAGAAGCAGTTAAGACTATTGTGAAGAACAAAGGCACGAAAAGAAAACTAGGGAAATTTTGAGTCCAAATTTAAAAACAATATCATCCGGAAACTGGAATTTATGGCAAAGCCATGTCGATTGAGAACAGTTCTGTGAACGATTTATTTTGAAAGAATTGAGACTAAAGTCAGTAAGATGGAAAAATTTAATAAGAAATCAACCATTACAAGCCGAGAAATTCAAACTTCTGTAAGATTGATCTTACCTGGAAAATTGACAAACATACCGTAGGCGAAGGTCCTACGGTGATTACCAAATATGCCGGTTCACATTAAGTAATCAATTATCTATCGTTCTTCCGAAAGTTAAACAACCATTATTCTGGCCACAAAAGATGATTGCTTACATGGTTCTTTTCGATATATTTTTAAAAATTTGGTTTTTTTATTTTTTAAATATTTGTTTGTTTCATGACTTTCATTTTGTGAATTAAATTTAAATAGAATTTTTTATTTTCAATTATCTCTTAACATTTGGTTATATAATGCATATCCTAGTTCCATTAATCATAGTATATTCTGTATTCGTGTTTTAACTGTGGTTTTAACATTTGACAAAGAATTATTTTATTTTTTAGTGCACTTGATCTTATTAAATTTATAGATCTTCCTCAGACTTCTGTGATATTTTTTTCTGAATTTGAATTTTTCGAGCAACAATATCATAGACCTTTCCAAATGTATTGCTAAAGTAAAAGTTATACAGTCGAAGTCATAAATATATATTTTGATAAGAATTTTTGTGCATCTCTTAAAGTAAATTTGTTATCACCATTTTTACATTATGGTCTATTTGTCATAAGTCAATTATCTTCTCTTTTAAATTACTGATAATCTTTTGACCGTCCTTGTTCTTTCTCGTTTTTAGTGATTTAGTTCCTCATATTTTGGCGGAGTTTCTGTACTTATGATTGGCATCTTCTGCATAAGTAGTTAAATTTTCTATTTGCTCTAAGTTCCAAAAAATTAGAATAGAAAAATGTTAAGTTTAGTATATAAAAGTGGTACTATTTTAAATCTGACTTGGGAAAACGTGACGGTAATATACGAATCACAGTAAAAATGAATAGCAAAGACAGTTTTTACAATTTATATCTATTTAAAACAATTGACAAGCTTTTATCAAAATAACAATTCAAATTTAATTTAGAGAAGTATTCAATCTATAAATATCGAGTCGCATCACTAGTTCACCAGACCGTAATTACCAGAAAGTAGTCGCCAAAGAAGAAATTGTAAATGATATTCACTTTCTGCGTAATAGAATTAATTATAAATAGTGAATGTAATAATTCACTCATCTTTTTATTTTAAGATTATAACGGCGAGTTATTATAAATTCGATTGGTATAGTTTTTTTTCCAAATTAACTTTTTTTTAATTTAAAGTTTAATTTAATTTTAATTTAAATTTAAATTAAAGTTATTCAAATTGTATTCTTATAAAATTTTTTTGTGTCGATTAAAATCATAATTATCACATTTAGCATTTTTTTTAATGTGTGCCACATGTTAAGTGTTGTAAATCTTTGGAGTCTGTTTTATACTTGTGCTTAGTGTCTATTATTGTTTAAGAGAGTAAGGCCTCGTGAACGATAAAGACACATTTCCTACCATCATGTTGCGAATTAAAGTTGAGATTGTTTAAAGTTCACATTATTATAAAAGACTGAACCACGTGGAGAACTTTTCATTTTTAGCAGGCTTAAAAATTTCATTTAATAAATACATATAACATACATAAATATCCATTAAGATATCAAGTATTATAAAAACTGAAATTCTTTATCAATTTTCATAACTATTAATCATTTTCTATAAAAAAGAAATTCCTGTAAGTAAAACAGTGAAAATCAGAATAAAAAGGGGAAAATGAATACAAAATTTTAAAGAAAATCTTCTACAACTGTTTATTGTCATTGTCATATTTATGATATTGTTAAAATGACTTAATACAATAACTGCTTCCAATCAGTTAAGTTTACCAAAATATATTTTACTGCTTATATTTCTTAGAGTTCACGAATTTTCATGTGAAGTAAATGTTCCATCATGTTTCAACATCCTTAAATAAGTATACAGAAAATCTATTCCATCTATGGAGTTAACTGTTATACAAAAAGTATTACCGTTGGTCGATTTTTTAGTTTTTCATGAAGTAAAACATCTGTTTTTCCAAAGGCGAATGTTTTAAAATGAAGAAAAAGATTTTTTCTGAAATACACCTTTAAATTATTTGTGCTTTTTTAAAATTCTGTTTTTTCAATTTTCAGTAATAAAGCTCTTGCAAAAAGGATACAGACCCTCATTCTACACATGGTACTTTTTAAATATAAAGATAAAATAAGAGACAATATACTTTCAAGCCAATTTATTTAATTAATAAATTTGTAAACAAATAAGCCAAATTAATTAGTTTGATTTATTCTTTGGAATTTTGAATAAATTAAACTTAATTGCAAATGAAGAACATAAACAGAAAGTCCATGATAATATATAAATATATACACATTTTAATGAAGAATAATTATTAATTTTATTATCATATATGACAAAATGTGATTTTATAATGTGATCAATAATCTAAAAGGTTCCAATGATAATATATCTTCAATAATAAATAAAAGAGAGATCAAAACTATCAGTGTATTTCATTACAAAAATTAGAGTACCTGAAAATAAAAACACATTAGATTATTTTTAAAATAATTATTTGCATTTTTAATATTTGATTCGTTTATATAGTACCAATAAAACCAAAAAAATATTATTAAGGAACAATTATTGCCATATTTTAAAATCATATTTATAAAATTGTTTAATTAATATCTCTAAGTAATTTGCAATTATTTGAATTTATTTATACATTAAAAACGATGTTCATCTTTATATATTTATGATTATTTTTATATTAACGTTAAAATTTTAATCTATAATTATGGATTTCACAAATGTGCATTAGTTAAAACACCTAGAATATTTTCCTAATATTGCTCCATTGGATTATTACTTATTTCAATCAAAATTATTTGAATTGGCAGGATTTGAAAAAGAAAAAGCCATTAAAGACAATCATGTCAAAAAAATTTGAATTTTATACCAAAGATATTGAAACACTGTCATAGAGATGGTCAAAAGTTATCCAGTCCAATGAAATATATAGCATTTATTGAGATTCAAGAGATTTTTCTTCTGTTGATTTCAATATATCACCAAAATACGAAATTATTTTTTCCTTGATACAATAGAATTGAAAAAGGAATTTCAAATTATTTGGTATCTGAATTAATTCGGATCCGAATTTTGAATACTAACAATTGAAAGTACAAATATTTTTCATCGTATGTCATTTTCCAACTTGCCTGGCAGTTTTTGGGAACCTTGAACGGGAAAAGTCTCCTAGTCAATGTACTTAGATTATTTTGGATGGTTTTATACGGTTTCTTCAATTTATAGCAAAAATTTAATTAGTAAAAACGAGCCTCTTTCGAGGTGGATGTGGATTTGCACCATTTTCCTGTCGTATGATGTCAATAAAATTAATTAAGATTATGTAATTTTTTATGCATTAAAAGGTCCATTACATAAAAATGGATATCATAAATTATCAATTTGAAAATCAAAAATGAAACATAAATATTGATAAATTCAAAACTCAAAAGTAAAAAAAAAGGTGGAAAATGGATTTTTTTTAGTATGATTTATTTTAATGAATACCGGATCAGCACCAAATAACCAATTCAACTATTGCCAATATCAGTTCAAGATCGAAGATAAAGTTTTACTAATCTTGTAAAAATGAAAGAATCGTAATGTGATGAACTCTTGCTGAAAACCAAGCAATTAGGTCACAAAAAAATTTCTTTTTTCATCAGATTGAATGTAATAATAACATTTGGCATCTTGAATTATCGAATAAAAGAGCATTATTTCAAAAATTTTTATTCCACCACAGCACTTTCAGGAGTTCAATTAGTATCTAAATTTAGATTTCATAAAGTTAGGGTCTAAACATTTTTTTATTGGAAGGGTTGGAAAGTCGAATAGATCATCTTTTTAGCAAAACATCCAATTTTTCAAAGAAGGAGAAAGTTTGTAGAACAGAATTGATAAATTTATTATTAATTATTAATAAAATGTGAATTTCAGAAAAGAATTTTTCATTTTTAATCTATAAAACAAAAGGATGATGTGCACAATTTAAATAAATGCATTAAATTTATAGAAAAAGAATCCGGGGTTTGAATTCATTGTGAATCAGAATTAAAAATGAAAAAGTCTTATAAAATAAAAATTTGAAAATCCATATAAATGTAAAGCATGAATTTTTTCTCATTAATTTTAAATTATTTATTAAATTAAACAAAATTTTTTTATTAAATTATTTTAAAATTATTATTTTATTAAATTAAATTATCTAAATTATTTATTTATCATTTTAAAGTATTTATTTCTCATTAATTTCATAATATTTACTTCCTCATTAAATTTTTGACTGAACGATTATCCAATAGAAATAAATTTTCGGCATTCATTAAAAAATATTTTTTATTTTTCAAAATATATTTATAAAACAAAAAAAACTGACATAAAATTTCAAATTCAAAATACCAGATTGCTTCATAAATATCGAAAACCGTTCTCTGATTCCAAATGCACATTCGCCCTCATATTTCTGTTTCTAAATTTCGATAAGAAAGTTTTAATGGAAAAATAATAAAGTAATAACAGATCTTTTTTAATCCATTTTTAAAGAAATAAAAGTACTAAAATAATACAATTTTTACAATATGTGATACTTTTTATCTTATGTGTTTTTATTTGATAGATTTTCCATCTATTAACTTTGGGATCAGTTTTATCTTTGAAATCACTCACAAACCTTACAAAGTCTTATAACATTTAAGGTCACAATAGCATTTCTTTACCTCGAATTTTTGTTGTTGATTTTTAACGGTTTGTCTTACCATTGTTATTGTCCTTTTACATCCTTGTAAGTCGTAAATGATGAAACATGATCATCAACATTCTTTACGAGCGAAGGATATGTTTCCATTACTATTTTCTTGGAAATAACTTTCAAATATTGAATTTTTCAAATATATATTGATTTTTCGAATTGAAAACATAAAAATTAATCAATAACAATGTAATTAACATAGAATTTTATATTTATATTTATTACTGGATACTTATCTTTAAAAATGCATTCTTTCTTTATCAGCCACCGAATTTAAAGGGAGTCTCTGTAAAATCCCGAGTCATACTTGTACATGTAATGTAATTTTTTTGTTTATTTATTTAAAATAAATGTTTTAAATAATTCGAAATTTTCTAGTAAATATTTATTTGAAACGAAAAATAAAAACCAAAATGACATGCTTTCCCATTACCAATCTGAACGAAAATAACAAGCTGTTCTATGTGAAGTATCAGATTTTGTGTTTTAAATTTTCTATCTTTTTTCGGTCAAAAAACTATAAATTTTAAAGCACTAGAAAACTTTTACTTTTATTCTATCTATTAAGTTTCTAAAAGATTTCTTTCATCTTTTATTTGAAAAGAATCAATGTGATTTTCTTGTGGATTGTGAGACGAGAGATACATTGATCATATAAAATTTTGTGATAGAAAGACCAATGATAAAAGGTATTTGAATCTGGAAATAAAAACCTTGTGCATAGAGATAGTAATACTCCAAAGACCATCGTTTCTGAAGACATAAGAATTAAGAGAATTAAAGTAGAGATCTTAGATTCATTCTTAACTAACGAATTATCAGTGTCTTAATTGTCTTATTCCATTCTTTGTTTAATGTCATATTTTGTTATATTTAATGTCATAATATTGTGAAAATTAAATTAATTTTAATAAATAAAGGGTGCGCATAAAGTCCTTGGACTATTTTTGAATAGATATAATAATAGTAAAATGTTATTGAAAATGACTAATTTGTATATAAATTTATTCCTTATTTAATAAACTACAAGTTGTTTTAATTTGTTTAATTAATAAACCATTTT
>JBBMKC010243829.1:0-10735 GCA_037834085.1 Bipalium vagum
TAATAATAATAATAATAATAATAATAATAATAATAATAATAATAATAATAATAATAATAATAATAATCAATGAAATAATAAGCCACAAGGATCTTTATGTAAATATTGAAAAAAAAGGAACAAAAAAATCATTACAATATTGAATTTTCAAATATATTACAAATCACGTCAACGTAATTATTTTTTACCCATTTCTATACACGTGATACCCAATGACCATAGGTCGACTTTTTCATTGTACAATCCACTCTCCATTGCCAAAATGACTTCAGGTGCAATCCAGAACGGCGTTCCAACAAAACTGTTTGCGGGACTGATGAAGCTGACAGAACCAAAATCGCCAATTTTGATTCCACCCTGATCTGTGATGAGGATATTGCTGGCTTTTATGTCTCGATGAATGTGACCATTATTGTGCAAATAATATAATCCACAAAGCACTTCTGTTACCACACAAGAAATCTCCGCTTCATGCAACGGTTCTTTGTGTACTGAAATAGATGTGAAAGTCATCATCCATATTTCAATTCTGTAAGAGAAATTCTACCTTCCAAAATATCGGCCACAGATCCAAGGCAATAATCCATCACAAGCTGAAAGAAATTATATAACTTGTTACCAAATAAAACAATCAATATATCATATTTTCACTCAAAATTTAGTCAAATATTTATCACATGAAATATTTTTATATAAAAAATATAAAATTTTAAAGAATATATTATTAAGAAAAATAATGATTTATTGATATTGAGTAAAAATATAGAATTTATCGACTTTTTAAACAAAAACTCATCAATTGTTTCATGTCAGATTACTCTCCCCGCACACCAGTATTTTCTATCTTTATCATTTCCCTGTCTATCGAGACAATTTGAATACCTCAAAGAAAATTCCTAAAGAGTTAAGCTGGTTTCTCTCCTAAAATAATCAATCATATCAAATCAAATCTCAACACTATCGACCCGTGTCTGATGCAGTATTGTCAAAATAAGATTTTGTGATAAAGCAATTCCAATTTCCGTTTGCTTGTCCATTGTTTTGTATCAGAAGAACATTTGGTTATCAAAATCAGATTCGATGAAAAATCAATATCTTAAATAACCAATGATATTAATAATTAGTAAAGAGACCGTAGGTATGAGAAAAAAAGTTTCCATAGTCAAGATATAATAGTAATCAGTGAATCTGTCACGAGTTCTACTGTCATTTCAGGTAAAAATTGTGAGATTAAAATAGGATCGCGGTTGTGGTTACAAATCAATAATTGTAAATCGATGAAAATTTTTTCACATTAAAATTCAAATTTATAAAAAAGATGAAAATGGTAATTAGTTTTATAAAATTTCGAAAAAAGAAAGAAATCTATGTAAATTATAAAGCTGAAGACATCTCCATAATAATCAATAAGTCGAAAATAGAAATTTTTTTAAAAATATAATGAATTTTTTCTATACATTTTTGTGATAATAATTATGTGGAAAACATACTGTGACAATATTGTCTTGTAACAGTGGCCAATATTAATCACTTTCATTGATCGATAACATTGAAATGACCTCAGTTGTCATTCAAATACACTGCGTCCCTTTTGTCATTTTCCTTAATGCTTATTTTCCAACGTCTTACAAAATATTCTGTTGAGAATTTTTTAATCAATAAAAATGTAAATGAATGGCAGCTGGTATAAAGTACACCAAAACGTGGCTGTTTTTTGTTTTGTTCGATGTATTATGGTTTTAATTAAAATTAAATAATCAATATAATGCATTTTTCAATTAAACATTTTCGCTTATCGAAATAATTTTATGTAAAAATGATAATTTTTAAAAAATACTGAAAGATGTCATAATTTTCACAATGTAACAGAATCTGTGAAAATACTTGCATATCAAATATTAAAACCATTAGTTGGATAACATATTTAAAATATATAAGCCTTCAAATCTGTATTAATAATAAACTTGTAAAATTAATAATTGAAGTTCATTCATAATCAATGTGAAATATAGCACAACTTTAAATAAATTGGTAGTACTATTATTATCATTCATTTTTATTAATAATATTATTGACATTTTATTGTTTTTTTTTATTATTTTAATTACTGTTTTAATCCTTTATTTTATTAACATTATCATTTATTATTATGATTATTATTATATAATCCTTCGATTAACAATTTTTATAAGCTTTATAGATATTAATTATGGAAATAAATTCATAAAAAGTCAGAAAATTTTTATATTTTATTCAATCTCACAAGATATCGACTCTAAACAATAAAAACTATATATCCATTATTTAGTAAATAACAACTATGACATTTAATCGATATCATGTCAGTGAAAATTTAAAGAATTTTAGAAAATGCTGCAAAAAAATATATTCGCAAACAAAGTTAGGGTTAGACGGACTTAATTATTTCTTAATCATTTGCTACTGCTCAATGATAATTATAAATATATTAATAATCGAAGATGTCATCATTATTTCAAAATTACACTTCTTTTGTTTTCTTTGATATTACAATTATAATATATACATGCAGAGACTCACTATTTACTTTAACAACTTATATTAATAATATGGCCATGTCATCACAAAACAAGCAATAGTGGATAATTTCACAATAAAAATTTGAAATTCCTCAATTTTTTTAATTCACTTTTAATTCAAAATAAAAATTAATGATTTTTTGAATTTTTCAAATTTATAGGTAATTACGATAAATAATTTCCTCATAATCTGACCGAAAAATTTAAATTATGGATTATGACGAATCTTTACTTTAAAATATGAAAATATCTTTCTCAAGGCTGATTATCACAGATTATAAGAAATGGATATATTGAGCCAAAGAATGTGACCGTAAATGTAGTGGAATTTTAAAGGAACAAGGTCATCTCCGTGTTAACCGTACAGATTTCTATTTCAATTGCTAGAATTAGGTCAGTGTAAACATGACTTTCTTTTCAAAAGAATAAATCAATTTGACAGTAAAACAATTAAAAAACGACTTTTCCTTATTAAGAAATGAAATAAAACCAAAATACACAAAAAATAGGCTATCATATTATTTATAGCATGAAATTAAATAGACAAAAGTAGATAATAAATGGTACTTAACAATGATGTAGTTTATATGAAAATACCTGAACTTATCACCATTTGACCAAACTTTGATATTTAATAACTACTGCATAAGTGGTTTCCGCGTCACAAATAATTAAGGTATTTTACGAATGTTATTTTGAAATAAAGAAAAGTTGAAGAGAAAGATCCTCAACATTCTCCTTTGATTTGCTTCAATAATTAAGAATAATAATCAATATAAAATAATTATTCAATAATTAATAATTATTATGGTTATGACTATGGTATCATAAAATTCTCATTTCTGTTTAATTGATAATCGAAAAACTTAGAATAGTTTTAATTTATTTTAATATGAAATTTTTTAAAATGTAGCACAGTCGTAACGTAAAAATCAAGCAAAAATGAAGATGAACAAAATCAATAGCAAAAAAGCCAACCAAATCCAAGTGTCTGTTGGAAAATAAAGTAATGAGCAACAGGTTATTAAGAATAAAGAAAAAAATATTACTGGTGCATAAAATCGATTTATTGATTTAAAACAAAGTGAGAATTTCACATTCCTCTTTTTAAAGTTAAATTGAAAAGCGATTGAACGATAAAAAATTTTTAAATGAACTATTATTACTGGTCCTAAAAATCAATATTATTGATTTTAAATATTGATAAAGATAGTGCCAATTGTGAAGATGAATGAAATCAATCACATTTTTCAAAAAAGAAAGGCGTGTTGGCTTTGTGAACGACAGCACAGAAACTACAAAAAATTGCACTGCGAAATATTTTCAATGAATGAAATGATCCAGATATAAAAAATAATTTCAGGCTATTGGTGAAAATAAGTCCATTTGTTTGTTCTGTTAGAAAAAGACAAGCGGAAAGTATATCAGAGACAGAAAGACAGAGAGAAAGAGTTTGGAAATATTGATAAACAGAAAAGTTGAAAGAGAAAAAAAATCCAATAAAAAAAGTACAAAAAATAAATTTTGATCGCATCATCAGTGTGCCTGTGTGGGAGTCAATCGATGGATATATTTCATAAGACTACTGTTGACATAGAAAACAAAACACGGTACCGAGAGACGAGGGGCAGGCGTGAGTGCACGTGACTGTTGCGGTTAGTTACCAAAAATGGCAAGACGGTGATCCGATCAATGGAAAAAACGTGAACTTATTGATTTCAGATTTGTAACTTTGTATTTTTGTGGCAAATAATTTTCGTTGTGATCAAAGAAAGAAAAACACACAATGAAACTATAAAAAGAGAAAGGTGTATTTTTGTTTGTTTTTTCCACATTGAAATGTACTTCTTGTCGAAAGAGACCGTGGTGACTAAACCCACGAACGACACTTCAATCAAACTTCCCCAGAATCAAAAGTGATTCATCCTCATTCGTTTTACATCCGTCGAGGTCTGATAACACAGTGGTACAAGTTTGTGTTAATTAGTATTGCTGTTTCGACCGACTGATACATTTATATATACCGATATGGTGGATAAGAACGCGCAATAAACCAGACACGATTTGGTCATCATTTCACAACTTTACGATTCACACTTTCATTTCGACACAGATTGAATGGTTGAGGAAATTCACTGTCTTCATAAAATTTACAATTTTATTGGTTTTCTTTTTTAAAATTAATGAGTCAGAAAAAACCAATCATTTATAAACATTTAGAATTTCCTTATAAATTATACCTCAGTATTGTTTTCTTTATTTTTAAATATTGATTTTTTCTATTACAAGTCAAAAAGTATTCTTTTACAAGTTTTTATCAATAACATATTTCAATCAATATATTTTTATAAATTTCATATCGATTTTTCATTTTTATTACATGTTAAAAGGATTGAAAAGTAAATGTTATTTTTATTCGATTAATAAATTTGTACAGAAATAAACATCATTTAGCAATCAATACAGTTTGAAAAAAGATTTCGAATAAATTCCCATAAAATATTTCCAATTTACAGAAATTTTAAAATACGATAAAGGTTTTAAATTCTATCTATTTTTATAACTTATAACTAGTACGAGCCTCAACGATCAAAATTTAATAATGAATAATACGACCCAGTTAATAGAATTAAAATTCCAGTATAATCTCTTTTTTAGAATTATTCTTAAATTTAAATTTTATTTTGATTTATTATTTTAAAATAATCGATATAAAATCAATAAAATGTTTGATTTTAATATCAATATTAATTTTTCAATAAAATCAAACCACGGTTTTCAAATAAACCCTTAATACTAAAAGAAAAAATGTTAATAAAATAATCTTAAATATTAAATCGAAAATAACTAAGTTTAACTGAAAAAAAATTTTGAAAGTTAAGAAATCAATGAATCAATCATACTAGTTCTACTTAAATGATAAACGATCTTTATAAAGGATACCAATTTAAAGAACAAAATAAAAATAAATAGAATGATTAATTTTCCTGGAGTCTCCGTATATTTTCTCAAAGAATCAGCTGTTGATAGAAAAGGCTAAAAAAATTTTTCAAAGGCGATTCAATGCAAATAATAAAGAGAAGATGAAAATTTCATTTAAAATGAACTTGGATAAAAACACTTAGAACATTTACCCATGCATTTTGATCTTTCAAGTAACAACCCTTGTAACTCAAGCAATTTTTGTGATCTAATTCTCTGAGAAACCTCACTTCACGAGCAATATCTTCCCAATCTTCTTTTTCTGATTTTTTCTTCTTACCATCGACTTTTATTTCTTTGATGGCAACAATTTCTTGAGTGTTAACATTTCTCGCCTGAAAATCGTCAAAAATCAAATAATTTCACGATATCATA
The DNA here is from genome assembly GCA_037834085.1 of Bipalium vagum. NCBI lineage: Eukaryota > Metazoa > Platyhelminthes > Tricladida > Geoplanidae > Bipalium > Bipalium vagum. The sequence goes on from JBBMKC010243829.1 coordinate 5,916, forward strand.
ATCCAATTTCCAACATAGTAAACGGCACCAAAGTTACCACAGCCAATTTGTCTCAAATCTGTGTAAATAAAAGTAGGATCATCGCTAGTAAAGAGGCTGGAAATATCAGGTCTTTCTCGAAATATACTGGGTCTTAATGATTTTGGCATTTATAACATTTCTTGATATGAAAACTTTAATTAGAGATAATAAAGCCGGGAAAAATTGTAATATATTTTTTATTGTTAATCTATATAATAAATTAAAATTTTTTACTTATTTTAAACAAATTCATAAATAAAAATTTTTATTAATACAACAAATAATTGATTTTGTCATGATTTAATTTCGTCTTTATTTTTTAAAAATTATTGTTTTATTTCCATTTGGTTTTCTTTTATTTTAAGTTTATTTTTGAATAAGGCTGAAGTAGAGAATTTACTGAAATATTTTAAGTTACTAATATAATTAGTTTTCTTTTCAATTTATACAAAAACATGACTATATATTATCTCATTTTAGCTTTACTATATTTCTTGAAATCTTGAATAATTCAAATTTAGAATGTTTTTACTTCACATATAAAAATTAAAATATTTTTTACTTTTACTTTTCAGTTACTCATAAAGCTGAATTCAATTCGATTTTTAATTTTAACTTACTTTATTAAGAAGAACTAGATTTCATTACTAACTTTATTAATAAAAGTACCAAAAACTTGTCAGACATTCTGTGGTAGCAAAGTTCCTTGAATTGCAAGTATTCTATTATTTGTAAATTTCTGGATAAGTGACATTGAATATGTTAAAATTTTTGTGATATGTTTAATAATATTTTCATTTGTTTCCATCATATGATTTAGTCATTCATATAACTTTACAGACTTCAACTTGTTCAGAAAATAAAATTTATTTATAATTGTCATTTTGAATAAAATAAGGCTTTAAATTAAATCAAAAATAAGTGGTGTTTCCAAGGATTTTTAATAAAAAGTCATTTATGTAACTACCAACTTCAGCTTTGAGAATATGATTTATGTAATTTATTTGGTTGACTTGTGAGAATCATCGAAGAATCTTGTAATTCCAATAATCTCAGCAACCGCTCTTATTCTTCTCTGGTCTCTAAATCATACTAATTTTCTTCGTGTTTTTGTCGGTATCGATTCGCAACCGATTTAAACATTATCTCGGAAGATTTCTTTTTGAAATATTTCATTTTTATTCGCAACCTGAAATGCTTGATCATTAGAATCTTATTTCCACCTTCTCACTTGATTCAATTGATTTATCTTCTTATCATATTCTCACTAATGGCTCGGGTATTGTCAACTCACTAATAGTTCTCCTTGCACTGACCCTATAGGCAATGATATCACCTTCATTAATTCTCACTCCTAGTACCTCTGAATCTGGATTCTGCACTTCAGTACTGTAGTCTTCTTCTCTTTCCATTAGTATATTTATGTGATCATTTACCTTAAGGGCCAGTACTCGACTAGAATTCTGAGAAGCATTACCTTTCTCTTTATTTGTCGATTTTACTTTCAATGATTTTATGGTACTTACCCCTAATTTCATTGCACTCGACTGTTTCTTTTGCCCAGACTCAATTAATCTCAGAAATTTATGCAAAGTATTTTTATGTTACATGAGTAAATCGAGATCAACAATTTCCACACATTTATTTTTGGAAGATTCATATCAATTGTTTTCTTAAACCACAATTTTACAAAAATTATTATTTTATTAAGGTTATTTATTAATTAAATGGTTATAATGCAACAAAAACACGTCTGATATAAAGAATATTATAAAAATTCACTGTTATTTTTATAGAAGATGTGATTAAAAAATGTACTTATCGTTTATGGAACAGTAAATACAAAATCATTTGGTGAAAAATAATTAATATTGTATTTTGTTTCAGTTATCCGTTCCAATCAATATTGTCGATCCTCATTCATAGGATAATTGTAAGTATCCCCTTAGGATGACCATATATTCATGAAAATAGGGGTGGTATTTCAATCTTTCAGATTTAATTAGTTTAGTAATTTGATTTTCCCATTTTTGATTATTCAGACATCATTTATTTTAAGCTCACTTATGGATATATATTCTATTTTAGCAATAGATCCGTTTAACTCCAATAGTAATGCTTTTAAAAATATTTTTAATAAAATTTACTTTTGATGTTACATTCTGATTATTTTGCAACATGATGGATATTTGTCGACAATTCAATATCTTTTAGAAAAAAGAATTTCGAAAACCTTTATTAAATGTAAATGTGGCCAAATTTTAAAAGTAATAGAAACAAAAAAATCACTCAGATATTATAAAATCACCTATAAGAAAGATATATCTTTCGAGGAAAAGTCCAATGGAGAAATTCATGAAATCACCCTTATATTTATCGGCAACAATTATTAAATTTACTCTTTAACTCGTCAAATCATAACCAATCATTGACCGATTAAGATTCAAAGATCGGAGAAGAAAACGTAATTGTTGAAATTTGGTAAACTGAAGTACAATAGAAGTCATCATGTAGAAAGTGTAGAAATCTAACCTATTGTAATAGTGTTAGCATTTTATATTTTCTAGATTTGATCTCGCATTAAACATCAAACCAAACACTTACAATATTATCAAGCTTCTTCTTAATGTGGAGGAGATTGTGGTGAACCACTCATTGTATTTTGTTAACTCCTTTAATGAAAGCCATAAGAATGCAATTGAAAAAACACTGTCTGGATTAAAAAGAAAATTACCATTGGGAAATAGAAAAATATCGCTCATTTTCTAGAATTTATTTAAAGGCGTATGCATCGCAACGATCTTTGGGATTCCTTTAATTAATTTTCGATTATTATTATTACTTTTTTATTATGTGTTATAAATATTATTTATCTGTAGATTTTTAATTAATAATATTATAATATATAACAGGGTTTTCCAACCTGTGGGTTGCGACCCCAAATGGAATCGAAAAGCATATTTTTGGGAGTCGCCAAAAATTAATTTGAAATTAAAAAATTTTAAAATTGCATGGTTGTATTTTATTATTTATTTTGTAAAGACAATATTTCAAATATTTTAGGATTTTTTAAACTTATTATCATGAAAGTATATTTAGTAATTAAAAATTTTATAATAAATCACATATCTATATAGAAATCACAAACTATGACTAGAAAACGTGTATGTGATCCAGATTATATCAAATATGGATTTACTTCTATAACTAATAACGGAATAATAAAACCTCAGTTTGTTCTATGTAAAGTGGTTTTAAGTTCAGAATCTATGAAGAGTGGATTTTCAATACTTCTGCAATGGAAAAGCAAAGCAAGAAACCGACTTAATGTTAATGCTGAAATGATGTTGGCATTAACACAAACGCAACCACGTGTTTTAAAGCTAGTCAATGAGTTACAATATCAACAGTCTCATTAAGATTTGGTGATTGAATAAATGTTTTGTTATTAATAATAAATTATTATTAGAATTAATTGTTATTGTATTTTATATATAGTGGGGTCGCCAGCATTTGTTTGGTTCAAAATGGGGTCGCGATACCAAAAAGGTTGGGAAACCCTGATAAAAACATAAATAAAAATATAATTTTAAACAATTTTTATAAACAAAAGAATTTGATACTATACTACATTTTCTTTATTATACCTTAACAATTTGTCTCTAAAACAAAATAAGTAAACCAAAACTCAACTATAATTTTAAAAATTTGATTCGGACAATCTCGAAATATTTTAAATATTTGGCATAGGAAATGTCTGAATTTATGTAAACACTTAACCTGAAATATAAAGAGTCTGATACTCCTCTATCTTTTACAAAGCACGTCAGCGAAGTTCTCTACTGCGAATTTATAATTTCATAATTCACATGTTATTTATAAGTCTTTATATATTTTGTTTCCCACTTTTAACAATGTTGTGTTTCGCTTATTTTTGCATATAACACACCACTTATCTGATATAAACACTCATAAGTAATGTATTATAACATGTTCCATCTTTGGTTCTTACTAGAAATTCCAAGGTCTCTTTCAACACTTTTAAACCAAAAATTTACCATTATTTTACAGATTCATCATTTATTTTCAGTATCTTCTCTTTATTAATGTTATCAAAATGTATGTTTATTCGTCCAACAATATATGAAGTTTTATAATACTAAATTAACTACTTTTATCATAAACATTAATATCCCGATCTAGACTATTATTCAGTTTAATATGTGTGCATTATTTAAGATTATTTTCATCTATAAGAACAAGCTTAATTGTACAACTGGATGACCAAAAAATCTTCAAAAAATGCGACAGCTAAATCAAATTAGCTTCACAAAATATTTGAGTTTTTAGTAATTTTTCGTCAGTCTTTAATCTTTATATTAAACTTAAAAGTTGAAAACCACCTATTTTAATATAAGTAAAAATCAAATGATTGAAAAAATAAGTACATATTTATATAAGACTTAACTCCAGGAGCATATGGAATTTCTGATATATCTGCATATATTAAGAATGGACTTAAAAGTATAAAAGAATTAGAACCATTAAAACCAGAAGAGTATTATGCAACATTTAATGATAATCTAATTTCTTCAAACTGTATAATAAAAATATATAAAGGTTGTATAGTTTCTTTTCCAAAAAATTCAATTGTTGAATTGTGAGGATTTAAAATAAATCTTATAAAGAAGGTTATTATGAATCAAAATCAGTGACAATTTAAAAGATAAATAAAATCATGATTGATTGTAATATTGTAGAAGGAGGATTTTATAATGGTAGAAGAACAAATATTATTT
>JBBMKC010243840.1:0-10735 GCA_037834085.1 Bipalium vagum
TAATAATAATAATAATAATAATAATAATAATAATAATAATAATAATAATAATATTAAGATTAATAATAAGAATAATAAAATAATAATAATAATAATAATAATAATATACATGACTATAATATCACGAAAGTGTCAATATAAAAAACTAATAACAATACATGTAATATTGATAAATAAAAATAAAAAGCAAAATAAGGAATTAACTCACCAATGGAAACAACAGTAAGGTTTCTGGCTCGACAGACTATTTATTTTGTTATTAAGTCGTTCGCCTTTGGTCGAGCTCGACTAAGCCCGGAGCTACTTCCAAAAAATTTGCACTTTTACATATCATAACATTAACTTTTGATTTAATTTTTAATATTAATTTTCAGTTCAATTTTTCTTTTTTCCTTGTTTTTCACTTCTCAGCTTCAAGAACTGTATTTATGATCTATGGTGACCAATCCATGTAGACTCTCAGAACTGAGTCTTCTTTCTACCAACGACCAATGCAAGGATTATCAGAATTCATTATGGCAACCAATCGTTTCGTCAAAGAAATCTCTCCGGCAGTATCAACTGCAGTTGCAAAGGATGGGTGTGAAAATTTTATTAAAGTAGCTAACACTGTTGACAACCAAGAAAAGGTAAAATTAATGAATTCAGGCACCATTAGCTAACGATAAAAAATTCTCAATTAAACCCGTTTAAAGTAATAATTAAAAAGTAGAACATTTAAGAAACCGTGGTTGAAAAATTCATAGTATTATTATAAAAAAAATTATTCAATATATTTTCACATCATTATATCTATAATAATTATTATTATAATAAATATCACAAATATATTTTTTATTATTATAAGTGTCCGAACACAATATAAATAAACAACGAACATAAAATTAATTATTGGATGACCTGATATTTATATTTTTTATTATTTTTATTTGATCTACTAAGGTTCCGAAATATAATGTTCTGTATCAGGCTAGTTATGATACAATGTATTCTTTAAATTAAGGATAACTATTGAAGTATTGATAAATTAAAAATTCTTAAGGAATATTCATTTAGTCAAGAGTGCCCAATTATAAATTTTTACCTGTTTCTCAAATTATATTATATAATTATATTATAATTCTTTTTTTTATTATTTAATAATATTTTTAGATAATCCATTTAATTCTTAATCACATGGATCAGATCAGTGCTTCATCATTACTGATTATTTGGTTAATAAATACTTAATAGTTCAACTTTAAAAATGAGTCCTATCTGAACATTTATTAATTATTATTTTTCAGATTTTATATATGATAAAATTTAATGTTTCTTTTCAATATTATATTTTTATTTTTCTAATCATTATTTGAATTATTTAACGATTTTAAGTTCAATGGGTTATAATAATTTATGATTATTTTATTGAATAATTACTCTAATTTTTAGAAAAATTAATTAAATGAATTATTTTTCACAATTTTAAATAATTATTAACTGTACATATGATAATGATATTTACACATATTTTTATTTATTTATATATTTTAAATAAAATGTAGAAAGTAATATTTCAACACTTTTCAATCAATTTATAAATAATAATATTTCCATTTTATTTGTGTAAATCACAATCTAAGAAATAAAAATTACATGCTCAGATAGTAAAACAATTGAATTTTTCTCAAACATTAAATTATGCACAAATAAAAATTATAACAAAAAATAATTGATTAAATAAATTATTTTTTCCTTTTATTTTCAATGATAAAAAGAAAAAAATAAAAATAATTAATATTCAGTAATGGAATGGTTTAGGAAAACCAATCAATTTAGAGAATTAATATTCTAATTATATCGTAAAAGAAAAAACACGCGAAATGATTTAAGATAATTCTTGTACTTGAGTTCACTGCTCACTGTCATATACAGAGATTTTTTAAGTTTAAGGTTTAATTTATCTACTTCGAACCTTAGCTTCAAGCTTTAAAATTTTATCTAAATACATTCCCAACTTAAATATTTAAAATGTAATTATTTATTTTATTATTTAAAGACTTAATTAAAAATATTACTCGGATATAAAAATATATTTGTCCGATTTTCTAAAATATAATTTCCGGGTTTCTTTCCGATGATTCTATCAAAATTTTTAAAAAATAATTTTCGGTCTACATTTAGAAATAATAATTAAAAATCTCTTTTACATTAAATGTTGATAAATATATTGGGTATACTTAGGATACACAAGTTCAAGGTATTTGTCATTATTTCAAATGATTGTTTATGATATAATCCATGTTTTGAGGAAATCAGAAGTTTTTTTTGAAAACATATTTTCTTTAATTAACATTGTGAGTATTTAAACTGATTTCTAATTTTTCAATTTTTATATTTGTGCCTAATTATAATTTTTTCATTAATTGCAAATTTAAAATTAGTATTAATTTAATTTTGTATATTTTTATTTTAAATTTGATGAAGTATTATTATTTTGAAAAGAAAATCAAAAATATATATATCTTTAAAACTATGACTGATTTCATTGATATTGCTGCTAACCAACATAATACAACAGTAAAAGAATTGTCGATTTTCGTAAAAATGGCCTTCTGCCTGTTAAGTCCTTATTTACAATTTGCGATAATTATAGGTATTCAGGTGATACATTACATCTTTTTATTACATTTGAATTAAACCACATTGCCTATCAAACTCAGCCGCGTATGAAAACTGTCATCACAAGATGACTTTCAGGAATCACGTAATATTAGGTTATTCAAAGAGTAATGACGCGTTTTGGAGCCAAACTTTAAGCTGTCATAACTAAGTCAATTTAAAACATATTATTAAAAATTATCCATGAAAGTTTTGACTGTCCAAAAGCGCCATTACTTTCCGAATAACCCAATATTTATCTGACTTAAATAAACTATAGCATATATCAACCCTTAGGAGTGTAGATTCTTTATTCACAGTTGATACTACATACTCTCACATGATATCAAATATACCGTAATATAACCAAATATAACGAAATGATGAAGAGATCAGAAAAAATTATATTTCAAGTATCTTTCTGCTATATAAAATTTGAGTATACAACATCATTTTCAACCACTATAAGGTATCCATTATTCTAAATCACTCTATTGAACCTAAATATTCTTCATCTGACTATTTTTTCTGATGTTTAAACTTATGCCTTCTTTTCTGAAAACCCCCTTCATCTCAACTCTTTCTGGATATATCACCGTCTTGTAAAATGATAGGTTTACAATTATTGAAAAATAAGTAATTCATCCACGTTTTTATAATTCTGTTCAATTAATGTGAAAATCTATACTTTGTAAAACTTAATAATTAATTATAAAGAAAATCATTTTAATTTCCTGGTTTTACTAATAAGTAAAGATCGTTTCATTGAAATCGGGGGTTATTAAATATTTACATTTAATTTTATTCCGATTTTTATTTAAAATTTATTTTTATTCATAAATTAACTTTCTTAAAAATCTTATTACATAAATTAAATATTAATATTACTAAAGCTTTTAATTTTAAAGAAGCTAGGTTTTTTGCCATTCAATTTAATAAATTTAAAAATGTTAAAATTAAAATAAATTAAATTAATGAAAGAATTATTTTAATTATACTAATTTATTATTTTATGTACAATATTGAATTTATTTATTTTGAAATCTTCAGAAGGTTAAGCTCTTGTTAAAACTGGTTCTGGAATAAAATGAAAAAATAATTAAAATTTTCGTTACAACACAGGCCTTTGCCTAAATAAATTAACTTCTTTGATTTCGTTAAATGAATAAAAATTATATTTAATTAAAAAACAATTCTTTTATGAATTTTTTAAAATTTTCAATCTCAAGAATTTTTTATGAATATAATTATTATTATATTTACAAAGTTTATAACTTGAATGTAAAAGTAACGTAAAATGATTTTTTATGAAGATTTTTAAATTAAATATTTTAAAATGTTCATTTTGTCAATGATTATAATACGGTATTAAAAATTAAATAAATTAGTATTAATCAATAATAATGAAGAAAGTAGCATCTAAAATTTGATGAAAATGAAGAAAAAAGTTTCTAGAAAATAATCAGAAATCAAAAGGCTAAAACATTTATTATAATATGTATATAAACAATATACAATATATGTACACTAGTGAGGCAAAAAAGTAAGGTGAATTTAATTTAAAAGGTATTTAGAATTCACAATTTCTTATGATTTTTGAGTTTTATGCTGACACAAATGTCCTTCAAAATTAATAGAAATGCTTATGAACACCGCTCAGGGAGATCATCAAATTCAAGCGATTCAGAAAATATCAAGGAACTTGTACAGTCTAATCGCCGAATAGATCAGAGGGATCAGTCCATCTTGAAAAATGGTTTATAGATGACTCGTGTATTTTCTCGCGTTGTCACTAAAACATTGAAATTTCATGACAAATAACGTATTGTTGAAGTTGCCAAGGAAATGCTTGAATGGATTATAACTATTTGAAATGCATAATCATGGATGATGAAACATGAATCTATGCTTATGACCAAGAACTGCACAACAATCAAGTGAATATCATTTCAAAAATGAACCAATACCCAAAAGAGTACACCAAGATCGATCAAAAATAAGAGTCATGTTAACTGTATTTTTCGATTACCATAAAGAATAAAAGATGTCCACAAGGAATTTCTACCAACTGGACAAACAATTAATAAAAATTATTATTTAAACGTTATGCGTCGATTATGTCAGTCAATTCGTAGAAAATGAACAGAATTATGGCAAAACAAATCATGTGTTTGCATCATGGCAATGCACCATCGCACACAGCAATAATTATTCTGGAATTTTTGATGAGAGATCAAGCTGTAAAAGATATGGCTCCGTGCAATTTTTTATTTTCTCTGCTTAAGTTGCCATTACGTGGATATAATTTTCCTTTAATTCAAACCATCAAAAAGAAATGGCTGACCGCCTTGAAGGATATATCAGAAATCGAGTTTCGAAAGCTGGAAAAAACATTGGAATAAATATTATATCGGAAAGGAATTTCTTTGAAGAAGAACAAATAGATTTTAAAGAATAAGTGTGTATAATTGTGTTTAAATTAATAATTCATCTTACTTTTTGTCCACACAAGTATATATTTGTTATTGAAAAATAAAAATTATTTATTTACATAATTCCTTGAGGTAATATTTAAAAATCGTATGCAATATCATAGCCTATATTTATTTCGTTATTCTTATTCTATTTTTATCATAATTTAATTGGTATTAGACTTTTATCATATTAATATTCTTTTATAATAAAATTATTTTTAGTAAGAATAAGAAATTTGATTCTTTCTTGTAATATTAGTTATGTTTGCAATACAACAAATCAAAATATTATTTTATTGTTAATTTATTAATTATATATTCATTAACCACGGAGTTATTTTCTTCATTTCTTTATTGATTTATTAATTAGCACTAATCTATTTTCCTTTAGAATACTGATTCAAAGCTTGTTTTAATAAGAGGAATGGGTGGAGCAATTTCCATCCTCCGATCAGGCGTGTCCCCAAAAAAGTTACATTTAATGATATTTATTATCATATAAAAATATTTCTAAGTTGTCATTCCGATTATAATTTCAATTTTACAAAATTCGGATTGTTGAAAGTAAAATAAAATATTAATTAATTAATTAATTAAAGAAAAAAATTAAATTGAAACTAAAAAATAATTTTTAATTTTAAAAATTAAATTTCTCTAGAACCTTTATCCTTAACGTTCCTTAACATTTAATACATCAATAAATGTTGAAAATATTTTTATATTCTGAAACGTTTCTCATCTTTTTTTTGCAATCAACATATCAATTTGTACATTTTCTATTTCATTTAGTTTAAGCTTTTGATTTCATGTACCACGTATAGATAAATGATAAATTTTCAGTAGAGATAAGAGGATTTGAGAAGAAGAAAATTGAAAAAGTAATGTTTCAGAAATACTGATATCATTTGGAGAGAAATGTATTTCCTTTGAACAATCGAGAATTAATGCAAAATCAAAATAAAACAAAAACCATCAAAGATATGTTTCTTAAATTAAAACGTATTCCCTTTTCATTTTACAATTGATCGATCATCATAAACCCTCTTCATTAAAAAGGAGATATAAGGAAACTTGAACTTTGCACATTTAAAATAATTTTCAAAATGTAAACGACTGCGATTAAAGAAGATTGAGATTTCCTTACGGAGGTACTGAATTGTTAACAATTGGATATAATGACAATTTTATTTAATATTAGAATTAAGCATAATCCACCAGGCAGACATGATATTAATGATTATTTCTTATGTAAAATGTTTTATATTGATTTTGTTTTAGGTTTTACTGTGTTGTTACACATAACGGGAAATTTTACAAATCTTTTGTTTAAATGAACCATGTTGACATAATCGGTGGTTATGAACTGCCAGGAAGAATAAATATTATCATATCGAATTATAAAAACAAATTATTAAATATTAAAATTTTAATGAAAAGAAATTATCATTTAGCTGAAAATGTTTTCTTAAATTAAAATCGTAAATATTTAAAAGGCCACTTTTTTTAAAATATTAAAATTAAATAATAAATAAAAAATTATTTTTTTATATTTTAAGTAGTAATATTTATTTATATTTAATAGAATCATCGTTTAGAATTATTTTTATAATTTATATAATATATATTTTTGAAATATATTGCTAAAAATAATAAAAATAATATTTAATCTTGTTCATACAAAAATAAATATACATATATATGTAATACTTATGTATATATATTATATTTAATATTTATGTATAGACATTATATGATACAGATGAAAGATGTGGATTAAAACAAAATCGAAGACATACGAAAAGGAAATACATAATTTCAATGAAAATTTCTTTGTTTCGAAAAAAGAGATTCGTCTGCCAATATCATTACTTACTTTTTCTAACTTTTGTTTTATTACTTACTAAATGACGTTCGTACATCTTTTTTTATAAATTTATATTTTGATCACAATGATTATCTCTTCATATAAAATACGTTGATATTTAAAATGGAATGTGAAGTCGTTCTGAAACAGGACTCCTCGTCTTGGTTAATATTTACAAAATATATATTAAATTTCAATTTCTTTTATGAATTTAAAACAAGCGCTCTCAAGTTTTCTTTACCCTAAAAAATTTGTCAGTATTGTTTGGAAAGTTTGATTTATAAATTGAAATCATTTTAATGAAGAATAATAATAAATAAATTTATCAAGTATTGATCAAAAATATAATTATTTAATAAATAATTATAAAATATAAATAAATATGTTTTTTAAACAAAAATGTATATTAATATATAAATTAGATTAAGACTATTATTATTTTTCATTTTCTAATCTTAGAATATCCACTCATATTCATATGGTAGGATGTCTATAATTCTTTTAAGTCACTCTGTGAATACCATGAAAATAGAACTGTTTGCTGATGGCTGAGAAATTTTAATAAGTCTGACAACTAAATTTTATTGTTACACTGGATTATGAAATTGATAGATTGTCAAAAAAATCTGAACCTATTCTTAAATTTATAAATATATTTAGCAGAAAAATATTTCTTGATATTAAAGATATTTTAAGGAAGAGAAATACCCATTATATTCATATCATTAGGTTGTAACAAAATTTTTGGTGATTTTATTTTTTAATAGTTTTGTTTTACTGTATTTTTTTTATTTAATACGTAATACATGTTTTTGAAAGACAGCTTTGAAATGCAATCTCAAATTGATCAAAATCATTACTTTCAAAACCTATTATTATTATTTATTTTAGTCGAGGTTAAAAAGTTGCAGGTGTCTTGGAATTTTGAATTATGAACAGAAAACAGAACATTGTTGAATTATTTTAGTTAGAGAAATTAAAAAAATACCATTTCAAGACACTTCACACAAATGATGGTCATCTAATTTCGATGGTGACCAATTTATAGAATTCCTGAAGCATGCAGCAATTTGAAGATGAACAGCAATTCAATGACAGTTTTCTGTTTCCTAAAATCAAATTTTTATAATCAAAAACTGTGTTTGTATGCTATATTTGCTGTATAAAAAAATCATAAAAAGTCGTTTGAAAATTAAAACTCAAATTCTTGCTGACAATAAACAACAAGGGGCCTCAAGAGCAGTTTCCTCATCGAATCATAAAAGAAAGGATGTTTCTTAACAAACATGAAATAAAGCAAGTAAATTTAGTTTCCTGCTTGCAGAGTAACGTATGGAATCTTTCCGTTTGATGGAAAAACTAGACAATCGATAAACACATACATATGTATTAGGTGTACATCTATGACTCCGGCTTTTTTTAATAAGAAAACAAAGGCATTTCTTACAAATTTTATTTTAAAATATTTATTGAAAATTTGTTCCATTGCAAGCTACAATCTTTGCCCACCTTTCAGGTAACGAATGAATTCTATGAAAGAGAAACTCTGGCTCTTTTGATGAAATCCAGCTTTCCATCCAAATTTGGAGGTCTTCAAGGGAACTGAACCCCTCTCTGGAAAGTGCTGATTGCAAAGAGCAGAACAAATGGTAATCCGATGGAGCGATGTCTGATGAATAGGGCGGATGAGGTAAGACTTCCCACTTTTTACCTTCTAAGTAATTACGTGGTGACGTCAAAAAGTATCTAAAATGAAAGACATAATTAACAGGTAAATTAATTTAAACTTACTTAAATATAAATCTGCTTATATACATCAATAAAATCAGTATATGTCTATAAATAATATGCCTTATTCAATTTAATTTTATTGCAGAAAATGTCATTCGAGCTACAATATCGTTCAGTTATTCGTTTTTTAGTTTTACAAAAAATAAAGTCATCAGAAATCATGCAACAACCTCAAGAACGTATTTACAACTGAATTAACGTGTGGTCTTGTTTTATCATGTTATAAAATTATCTTTTCGTGTCTAGTCACCCATTCCGGTCGTTTTGCATTCAAAGCTTGCTTCAAACGAATTAATTGTGATCGATGAAGTTCACCAGTTAGTGTTTGAGAAGATTTTAAAAGTTTATAATAGATTATTTTTTTCTGATTCCACTAGAAACACAACATAACTTTCAAACCGTGGAAATTTTGTTTCGGTGTTGATGGACCGGGTTCACATGGTTTCACCAAAGCTGTTTTGCGTTTTGGATTGTCATAATGAATCGATTTTTCGTCTCCTGTGATTATTCGATGCAAAAAATTTGTTTGTCTCTGAAGAAGGACATCACAATTGTTCTTCACCGTTCAATGCATCTTTTTTGTCAATTCATATAGATCCAAATTCCTAATTTTCGAATAATTCCTAAGCTGTAAGACGTTTTGAAATGCATTGTTAAGTCACATTTATTGTGACAGCCAGATCAGATTGTGTTTGGCATGGGTCTTCGTCCAACAGCCTTCTCAAATCTCTATCTTCACATTATTTTTGTGGCTTCCCATACTCCTTGTCGTTCGTATCATATTGGCCATTTCTGAAACGGCAAAACCAATTTACATGTGGTCATCGAATGAGCATGTTCTCCATAGGTATCTCGAAACAAGCGATACGTTTCCGCTGCAGTTTTCTTGGCAATAAAGTAATGTAGAATTATTTCCCGCAAACGTCGTTTATTTGGGATGAATATTGACATTTTGAATCGCTATAATATTTAAACAAAGAATATTAAAACAACTGTCTCGTGATATTATTAATTATATGATATTTTTGTTTATAAATCAATTCAATATCATTTAGATATATATCCAAACAAAATTTTTATTATCATTTTAAAAAAGCCGTAGTCATAGTTGTATACCTAATATATATAAATGAATTGGATTGAGTAAAGGACATAAAAGAGTAAAGATAAAATAAATGAACCAAAGTAATTTTCCATAAACACGAAGCCACATAGAGCAAATATCGTGAAAACCATCATCCAAGAGCTCGATTTAGAGTTCCTTTAACTTTCTCCGAATTCATCAGACCTTGTGCCAACACATTTCTATCTCCTCCGACTGGTATTCATATTTTATATTAACCCTTGAATAGACTTATTTATTCTAAAAAAATTAATATATTAGTTTTTTATCAACATCTCAAAAAAAGTTTTAATGTTTTAAGTACAATAATGGAAAGCTTTTGAAATCTTTTTCTCAATGGACAATGTATTTCAAGAAATAAATATATTTTAATATCAAAATCTTCCATACTTTCCATTATGACAAGAAATCAACATTTTCACTAATCCAGTGCAATTGAGGCTATTAGAATAAAATAATATCAAATATTCATTTAATAAGGAATTGCTCATAAAAGAAACAAGGTCGAACCACTATATTATATATTTTGTTTAAACCATAAATGGTGACTAAAATGCATAATAATATCACACTATGACAAACGCGAAATAATGATAACCATGTGTTACAATCTCAGAAATAATTGTTTTCATAACATTCTATAAACATGATCAATAATTTATTGACTTTGTATAGTTTTCTAATAATATTGGAAAATAAATCAAGGTCAATATCTCTGAAAAATACAGACTTTATAGATGATAATATTCTAAATATTTGTACAAGACTCTTAACAAGTACGAATGTTGTGGTGTTATTATTATTATTATTAATGTTATTATTATTATTATTATTATTATTATT
>JBBMKC010243850.1:0-10734 GCA_037834085.1 Bipalium vagum
AATAATAATAATAATAATAATAATAATAATAATAATAATAATAATAATAATAATAATAATAATAATAATAATACTTCATGCCGATTTAAAGCGCGGTAATATAACTTGAAAGAAATCAATTATTCTACAATACAAACAAGTATAAAAACAGATGCCTCAACTCTTATTGACGAAACGTAATAACGAAAAAAAATAATAATAAAATCTTTTTATTAGAATTTTTATTAAAATAGCTTTGTATTTATTGAAACATTTTAAAGACACTAATACTACTAGTAATTTAATATTTTTAAATTTTTTGGCTCCAAAAAAAAGAATACTAATTCAATTAGATTGTCAAATATCAGGTTGTGTAGTATGAAATTTGTAGGTAATGCCAACTTTAATTGTTGTTTATTTGTTATCGGCTTGATATTTTACCATTCTGTTTTTTGCGTTGGTAAATTATATCCGTGTTTGAAAATATTTGTATTTTTGTATATATATAAATATTTGTATATTTTTTTTATTTGTAATTTATTAATAAACTTTGTTTTTCAAATTTCAAATTTCATACTACACACAACCTGATATATACAAAAATTTTTGTTGAAAAATCAATATTTTTCTTTAATCATTTCATCAGTAATAATGAAAAATTATTTATTGGTCTTTTTAATTGATTTATTAAAATTATTATTCATTTTAATTCAAGTTATTTTTTTATTGAATTCTTGATAATTTTTTAATCAAATTTGTTTTATCGATATGATTGATATAATTATTAAAAAAAGAAAATTGGAGAGATTTTTTCATGGTAGACTTGTAATTTTTCTCATTTTATTGATTTCATGTATTTCTTGATTTGAACATTTTTTGTTAATTTTTGACAATTTTTTTATTTTAAAATAAATTATTAAAAACATTTATTGAAAAAAAGGAAAAATGATAATATTTCTTTTATCAATTTAAAATGTATTTTATTGACGTGAAATTTTTATGTAGCATGCTTACCTCAAGAAAAACTATCGACAATTGATAAGGATACGGTATGTATAAATACTTTCTTATTAATTTTAGAATGGCTTTTAATTCTAATATTTTATTAATAATTTGGGAATTATTTTCAGCAAAATTATATTTTGTATGTCGTCTCTACAAATATCATTTTTAAAATTCATCATTTTAATCTTATTTACTTACACAATTAGTGCCAAATTCAAATGAGTCCTTTAAATATAATGAAATGAACATATTATTATGACGAGAGAATTATGTCAGTGTAATGTGATATATTCATTATTCTTAGTCTCATAAATTTAAGATTTTCTGTAATTTTGAGTAGTACAATTTTCAAAAATATTTAATTTTTTTGAGTTTAGAATTTTAGAGACTGAGAAAATAAATGGGATTAATTGTCTTTGTTTTATTTCATCTTTTTGTATAATTTACATTTAAATACATTTTATAATTTATTTCAAATTTTTTAATTTATAAGGGAAATAGCTAATATCAGACTTTTAATATTAGGTGTACAAGTTGAAAATAACGACTTTTTAAGAGTGCAATGATCATTTATTTTGTCAAAACAAAACAAATTTTTTAATCCACGTAATTTCCATCGATATCTACAAATTTGACAAATTTTCTGGTAAATTATGAATGCCGCCAAAGACAAGCTTCGTGTTTCGATCTGATCCACTCATCAATTCAAGATTAGACATCCTCGAAGTTTTTAAAGCGCTGTTTGGAGAAACCATGAGCCATCGATCTGAACAAGTAATAATCAGATGGACCAATGACTGGCGAATACGGTGGGTGGGGTAAGACATGCCAACAAAATTTATCCAACATTTCATTAACCTTTTTTGAAACATGGGGACGAGCGTTATCATTTAATAAAATTACATTCCCGTGTCTTTAGCCCACTCTGGTCGTTTTTCGTGCAATGCACTGCGTAACACAAGTAATTGTTATTCATAGCTATCACCAGTAATGGTCTGACCAGTCTGATCCCACCATATGCGCAGTAATGCTTTCATACCGTCAATATTGCGTTTTGTTATCGATGATGACAGTTGACCTGGGTTGCACTAAGATTTTTGACGTTTTGGATTCTCAAAATAAATCCATTTTTCGTCCCCAGTGACATTACCTTTCAGAAACTATTTTCTTCTGTGCTTATCCATTAATATTTCAAAAGTGGTTTTTCGTTTTTTTTGTTTCCCTCATTCAATTATATGATATCCATTTTACTTATTTTTGAATTTTCCCCATTGTTCGTAGTCGGTCAGAAATTTCTATTGGCTAACATTTAAAGCATATGCAAGTTGTTTTTTAATTTATGTGGCATCTTCATCCATCAATGCTTCCAAATCTGCATGGATGCTCGTAATCTTGCAAATTAAAATTTCCTTCTTTGAATAGATCGCACCAATGTTTACATGTTTTTTGGATATAGTTTTGTCACCATAAGTTTCCAGAATAATACAATAAATCTCCGTTGCTTTACGTACCGCAAATTATACTTATTTAACTGAAATTAAGGCACAATAATTGATAAAAATTATACATTATACTCACTTTTATGATCTCAGATATTTTTAAGGAAATGTATATCATTATTTAAATGATTTATATTAATAAATGGGATTATCGTTTATAAAATCGTTATTTTCAACTTGTACAAATAATATAACTTTTAATAATTACAAATAAGAATTAATAATATAGAACTATTCATAATAATATAAATATAATATCACCTAAAATTTATGATTAAATTAAAGGAGATCGATTGTTTTTTCAAAAACTCCTTTTTCTTACAGAATGCGTTTGTAAATCCGGAACCACAATTATCAGAAAATATCATTGACAAACAATCTCTTCGACCAGTTAAAGAATTGCTTGATATTTATGCCAAACAATGAAAAATTGATGAAATTATCGAAAAAAATATATGCATTTTTTAGAAATATTGATTTGCGATAAAATAAGAACGATTTTTTGTAGTGCTGTCAGTGTCATCGGTTACCTTTTATTTTGATTATCGATTAAATCTTTCCAATATGATGTATACTTCGTTCACTTGATCTTAAATTTAGCCAAAATATTCCTATTCCGATGACAGTCGAAAGTGACTTTCTTGTTTGAGATCAATATATGTTTTGTATGTATCAATTGATTGATAATTTGCTTTTGTTTATTTTTCAATAAACTTTTATAAAACTTCGCTTATTCAATACTTCAGTATTGAAAATATTTTCGTTCTTATTGATTTTCAATTGACAAAATACGTGATTTTATTTTTTTATTTTAAAATTATCTTTAAGCTAATGTTTATTTGTTGATTTATTGATTTTTGTTTAATAATGGAGAAATGTATTTCTAAGGGTTTTCGTGAAGAAAAAGTTGTGGTTGTTTGCGTTTGAAAAATAACAACGAGATATCTCAAAAATGGATATTTAAAATTGTTGATTTTTAATTCAATGATGTAAAGTAATAAAAATCCAATAGAATGATTCGAATTATTTCTACAGTTTGGTCTTAACTCAGATTTTAATATAATCTCTTTAATACGTATAACGCATTAAATTTTTTATCTAAGTGGCCTCAGCTAATCAATTTTTCTCAAAAAGTGGCTTATAATAAATAGGTGACACCGCGAAAGGACTCCAAATTATATATTTAAATTTCTTTAATCATTAAATAAGGATTATCAACATATAACTAATTAAAATTTTTAAGAAGAGTCCTGTTTCGGAAGATCGCTTATAGAAAATTTAGTGTATTTACTTGCACTTGCATCAAAATAATGTAATTTTGTCCCTATAATTTATAAATTGAAATTTTGACGATATTAGGATATGATAGGATAATGTGTTATTATACATTTTTACGTTAAAATATCTCTATTCTTGAGGTAGGTACTGTACCATTCAAAAATAGGATAGTATTTTCTCTTTTATAAAAGTAAATAATCTCTTATTTATTTTTATAGGATACTAAAATTATTGTTAATTCCTTTTTCAAAAATAATTTTCTTTTTCTGAAATATTTCTAATAATATTTGTATTAAATTTAAAAATACTAAATCATATTTTTTTCCAAAAATAAAAACAAGGTTGCTAGTATTAAAGAAATTTAAGGGTTTAGACTGAACTTATCATTCGAATAATCATGGATATTTTCATATTTTTTGTATCTTTTTTTTTCGTTTTTTACTTTTTCCTAATTTTTTAAAATTTTATATTAATGAAATATTTATTAATCTAGATCCACCATTTCCCTGCTACTAATACATTCTTTTTTTATATCCATTTCGTATATTTTTATTTTTTCTTAAAAGATAAAAAATTAATAAGATATTAAAACCAAAATAATCAAGATAAAATTTTCTGTTAAAAATGAAATTCAATTGTGCGGTTTTTTAAAAAAAGAAAAACAATAACTACATTAATAAGTTAAAATCACAAAATCATAAAAACAAAAAACAATATTTTAATAAATTTTTATTTGATCAATTACCAAAATATAATAGTGATGATCATGATTACTCTAAAGAAAACTACCGGAGAATATAAAAATACAATTATAATATTGACAAATTGAAAAAATATTAAAATCGAAATATCAAAGAAACCATTCTCCTGTTGGTAAGACATTGTCATACAACTTATATATGAGGAATTTGCGTCATAATATTTTCGATATCTTTCTTGAAAATATTTGTTTAATACTGGAGGATATGTTTTTAATTCATTATATACATTGTTTTGTTCGTGGTGTGTTTTACACATTCCATGTTCATAAACACTTGATATTCCTCCTCGTATTACTTCTATTAATAATAAATGTTAAGTTCCTGAAAGTCAATGAGAAAATGGGATTAAAAAGAAGATGAAAGAAAAACAGGAAATAATATTTGCGTTCTGTATACTTATTATTTTTATTTCGAATATAATATATTATCTAATAATAATAAATTTCTCTTATAAACTTTGTGATAAATTATTGTATTTTGTTATAGCTTATAATAAAATGTGTCTTAATGTTTTCAGTTCTGAGAAACAATTAGATTACTAAATGATTTTTTCATTTGTTATTTTTGTATTTTGATTTTAATTTTTTAAGTCTGAAGTCATTTAATAATACCTAAATCTTGTTTTTGACTTATATTAATTGATTTCTGTGTTGATTAATTTAACTCTGTGACCTCAATCGGTTTTTCTCAAAATTATAATTTCATATGTAATTATTTATCTTAGTTAATTTCCCATATTCATTAATAGTTCTTTTTATTTCTTTCGATTATTAGTTTGATTGATTGTTCTTAATAAAAATATAATGTCTTTACCTTGATTGAGTGCTTGTTTATTATTTTGAGATCATTATTTTAGATATTATTTGAATGATGTAATAATTTTATTATTATTTTCATCGGTCTATAATTACTGTTATTAAACATTAATTTTTTAATAAAATCTTTATGAAGAAAAAATTCATTAATGTATGTTTTCTTAACACCTGTTGATCACACTTAAAATGAAAATATGACATCATAAAGAAATTAATGACGGTTTTGCATCATTAATTGTTAAATGAAATTTTGTTTTATTAATATAAATCTGTTTATATTTTAAATGGAAATCTTTTAAAAAGGTATATCAAGAAAAATGTTTAAAAAAAATTATCTAAAATTTTAAGCATTTGAAAACGAGATGAATGACAATTAAATTAGATCTGTGTTCCTTTAAGAATAAAAAATGGGTGATAATGATGCACAAACCGCTCGAAATTATTTAATTTTCTGATTATTTCTAATTGATCTTGAACCTAGCAGCTTGTTTGAGTCACTAGGGATTTAATAAAGGTGAAGGTGTACTTTTACAGTTTTTTCTGTTAGAACTTAGTTTGTTTTAATAAATATTTTATTGTTTAAAATTTTATATTGTGGCATAAATAATTATACGGATAGAAAGATAGATATATATGATAAAACAACTTTTATTATTTATTACTATATAAATTAAATTTACAAAATAAGACTTCATATTGTAAAAAATATTCTAAATTTCATTATACAATTAGAAGTCAAGATGGAATATATAAAAATATATATGTCAAGAAGAATTAAGTTATGAATATAATGAAAAGAATAATAAGCCCATATTCATGAAACAAGATGAAAGTAAAATTTTTATTCATTCAATTGAGTTTAATTTTTTCCAGTGACAAAAATATTCGGAACTCACTTCAACCTAATTATCAAAGTTTGTGTCGCACATTGATCAAATCTTAATTGAATAATTATGTAAAGTACCAAAAAACTGAAATTTATCCTTATATTCATTTAATTTATTATAATTACTTGTTCTTATTTTGTTTTATATTTCATATGATATCTACATAGGAATAAATATGAGTACAATAAGATAAAATAAATATTTTATTGTGTAATATTTTCCGTACATGATTTAAAATATTTCTACTAGGATCTAGGAAATGAATGGTTTTCAGTCTTATAAAAATTTTAAAGGTTTTCGATGAAAGGAAATGAAATATTTTTAAAATATTTATTAAAGAAACCATCATCAAGGAAGTTAGATAGATATACTACGGCCCATAAAGAAGTTAACACCTCAAAGTTTTCAATAATTTGTTATTTAAACTGCTCTACAATTTACAATTTTAAAGATAGTCATAAACGGTTTTTAGAATGATGCAGAACATTAATAACTAAAGCCTGTACAAATTTAAAATTTAATTTTATGTAGAATAATGTTTCGATACAATCTTTAAGTAAAGTTGTGTTTTTTTTATTAAGTTGTCCGCAGTAGTAATCATATTACTTTAGGTATTTATTAAAGATTTGCTAAAGTTTTTAGATGAAATATAATTGAAATAAGTTTAATAATGTTATTTAATTTTACTTCAAAATGAAAATCGTTCAAATTTCAAATAATTTGGCTTAAAAATTCCAAATTATAAAGTTTGACAATTTTTTTATTTTTATAATACTGAAGTAAGATATTTTAAAAATTCATCATAAAGTATCTCTTTCTTATTGTTAAGTGATGCACAGTAATGAACTCCACACGTGGCTATAAATTATCAAATGAAAACCGTTCCAATGTATGCGCATAAGCGACTCAGGGGTTTCCTCTAGACTGATAAGTAGAATGATGTTGGAAAAATATGAGTTATCTGTTTCTCATATTGCTGTTCAGATGATTATTTTTAAAAATATATAACCGGGACTGTAAGCTGAGCAAAAGGTAGTGTTAGACCATTGAAAACAACGCCAAGGGATGGTAGATGTTTAAAAATGTCTGCTTTGAAAAATCGAAAAATATCAAAACGTTTCCTATCCTCAGGGTTTGAAAAGATTACAGGTGTCAACATAAGAAAAACGACAAAAAAGCTTAAAAATAAAAAAGCCACCAAAGAAGCCACCTCAGCCTTTTTCGACTTAAAGAAACTTGAATTTTATCGCAAAGACATTGAAGCATTATTACAGAGATGGTCACCGGTTATTCAGTCGATGTAGAATGTTATTGGTTGATATTAAAATATATTCTCTGTGTTGATTTAAATATATTACAAAAATATGAAAATACTTATTCCATTAACCAGTATAAAATTAAGACTCATATAATAACGTAATTTAATTAAATTATTTAAATTAAAATAATTTTAAAATTATTATTGTTGAAAAATAAACAAGAAATGAATTAAAAAAATTGAATAAAATTAAAAATAACTGGAGACTCTTATCAAATCCACCCAATCTATCAAAACCATCGCCATCAGTTGCTACGAGTCAAAATCCGTCAGTCCCAATCCCTCCAAGTGATCAATGAATCCATAATTGAAACATTTGACATTGTATTAACCTTTTTATTTGTGATCCTTAATGTTGTATTGAACTTCTATAATCATAGCATTGTATTGTTTTTTATATTTGTGGCATTGTATTGCCTTTTTTATTTGATATAATATATGTGTTGTAAAAAAGGAAAATCGATTTTGACTGATTTGTATAAAATAATAAATAATAAAACGATAATTAAATAATAATAAATAATAAACAAAAGGAAGTAAAATAGCATAGTAAAGGTGTAGTAATGACATGTATGAATATTAGTATTAATAAATAAGATAAGATATAGTAATAACGTGTATTAGTATTAGTAGCGATCATATTTATTTATTTATATGTAGAAATTATTAGTAATACTACCTGTAAATTATATTTTAAAGAAAAATAATAATATGGTAACATTAAGTTACCATTAATAGAAAACCAATAAGAATTTTTATACCAAAAAATGATAAAAATAGAAAAAAAAGGATAATAAAATTATAATAAGAAACAGAAACTTACCAATTTTAAAAGAGAAGGATTAAAGAAGCATATAAAAGCGAACAGAAATTACAAGAAAATCAGAAAAAAAATAAAAAGGAGTAAAAAGAAAAATTATATTTCAATATTTAAGCAATCTGACGCAGACAGAATCAAATCAGCATTCTAGCCTATGGAAAGCAAATCAACCACTAGAACCAACCGAAAAAGTTTCACCAAAACGGAGATCATACCCAAATCCGATAGCCGACCATTGGAAGAACTGGCCAACGCAACCTCGCCCACAAGAAAAAAGTATTTAAGGAGCAATAATCGGCAACACAAAAAAGAAGAAAATATTATTAAATACTGAAAACATCGCTCAAGGGTAAATCAGGAGAAAAGATCAAAGTTCAACACCGTAGCTCTTACCAAAGTCAGGACCTCATTACAAGTACGAGGAATCAAATCCGGAGATATTCGACAACTATATGCTTTTTTTGATAAAGTAAAATTTTTATATATAAAACTTGTTGCATATTTGTAACAAAGTTTTTATTATAATAATAAATTTTTATATCTTTGCACATTGTTTTTTATTTGTCATTATTAGTAGCATTTAAATCATAGATATTGGAAAGTTTTAAGTAAAAGAATTTGGTTTATAATAATAAGTAAGTTTTATTAATACTTGTTGCATTCGTGTAACAAAGTCTTATTATTATTAAGTTATATATATAAATAGCTTGGAACCAAAGGTTCACAAAACTAGAATCGATCTTAAATAAGTTTTATATTCATATTTGTGTTATTTCATTCCTTTATTAAAAAGGCGTGTCTTGTTAGACAAGACACAATTTTTAGTAAATAAATTACTAAATACTCAGGCCAGTACCTTAGGATCATTTAACTTTTTTGTTCCTATTTCCTATTACCTTTTTCTTTTTATTTCTCATATTTCACACGCTAAGTAGGGCGGTGAAATATATTTTTCTTCTTAATCGAGGACCTCTGAGCTTAAGTGCGAGAGGATTTTTCATAAATAATAATTACAATTAATAAAATCAAATTTATCAGTCAAAATCGATATCACCCATTTGTAATAGTAAACTTTATTTTGAACCAAAATAAAAGTATTAAAAGTTAAATCGTTTTCTTAGTTAATTTAAATAAATCTAACCGAATACATTCATTAGCAACCTTCAACCGTTAAGGCCTAAGTATAAAAGAAAGCTCCACTTTAAAAATCAACTTAACCATCATCTTAGGATCTTAACATAACCTTTAATGAAAAATTGAAATAATGAATAAGTGTAGAAAATACATAAATGTAATACATAAAGCAGAAAAATATTAAATTTTAATGAAGTGTTCAAAATTTGCAGTCTTACATTGAATATATTTTACGTATTACATTTTAAAATTGGATACTTAATATGAACACGCTCTATTTTGATTGACATAAAATCAATATATACTAATAGTGATTTAATAATTATTATTTCTTTTCTGGTCTTCTTTAATATCGAGATGCATAGCATTATAAAAATAAATAAAAGATCATTTAGTTACATTATGAAAATAAGGTGGGATAAAGAAAATTTAGTTCATGATTTTCGTTTTTTTATACACTGTTCTACATTTTTATTTTAAATTATTTTAATTCTAGAATATTTCTGTACAAAATGTTAAGAGTCTTTTGTCTCCAATTTAATATTTTCTTTCAATAAATACAAGTTTTACAATTGACAGTTATTGTTGAGAAGTGTAAAAAAGTAGTAATAAAGCATTCAAAAATAAAAAAATGATAAAATATCTCGAATAATAATATTTCCTAGTGAAAGATTACCCCTTTCTTATTTGAGTAATATTTGTTAATTTTGTAAGTAAAAAATTATAAAATCATTGTTTTTTTTTATTGTTGAGTTATTGTTTATATTCCATTTAATATGCTTTATTTCATTATTTTTCCTTTATTATTTATATTGGAATATTTTTAAAAAATATATGTTAAACAAATTGATAAAAATTTTAATATTTATCTAACTTTAAAGATATGAAATAATATATTTTTCACTTTTAAAGAAATCAGAAAAATTGTAATGAAAAAGATAAAAAGCATTGTTTAGAAAAATCTTTAAATTTTCATTTGATATTTTATTTCAATTTCTATTGGTCATAAAATAGCCTAAAAGCATTTATAATCTGGAAAATTTTAAATTTAATTATATATTTACAATACGAAAAAAAAATGGTAAGATATATTAGTTAAGTAAATGTATTTGTTATCATCAAAATAAAATAATAAGTTAAATCATTATTATTGAAAAAACCAATTATTATTATTATTATTATTATCATTATTATTATTATTATTATTATTATTATTATTATTATTATTATTATTATTA
>JBBMKC010243861.1:0-10734 GCA_037834085.1 Bipalium vagum
TTCATTATTTTTATTATTTTGAATATTTTTTATTATTTTTATGATTAATATTATTTTTATTATTTTATTTTATTTTAATTATTATTATTATTATTATTATTATTATTATTATTATAATTACAATAATAATTATTATGTTAATTATTATTTTAATATTATTGCTATCATTATAATTTTTTATTATTATTATTTTTAATAATGTTTTAATTATATTAATATTAATATTATATTGATATATTAATTTTAATAATATTATAATTATTATTAATACAAATTTTTTAATTATACTAATAATATTAAAAATTATTATTATTTTCTTCTTTAACTAATATTTGAAAATAAACAGCTTTAAGTAATATTTTATAAAGAAAAATAAATACTTGTTAGTATTATGTTTCTTCTTTACTTGATAATATTTATTATCAAGTCTCTATTTAATGATTTTATGATAATTTTTCATTTGAAACATCAAAAACCATCAAATGCTTATTAAACCCAATAATCTTTTGACTCAAGCTCCCATGGAAAAAGTTATTGAAATATTTTAACAATGTATTTCCATTTGTTTTAATTATCAAATTTGATTTAATTTTTATGATTTGGCTCATTGAACCGTGGACATAAACTGTTTATCACTTTTGAAATCTGCTTTAATATCATTTTTTGAATATGCTTAATTTCTAGTGGAAAATTATTTTGATTATTTATTATATTATTAAAAAATAGAAGGAAAAAAATATGTATGGAAAATTCGTCTCGAACTCACAGTTCAATGTTTTATTTTTATTGAATTTTAGAAATAAAAAATTTAATTTAATTAATTTGAAATAATATTTTTAAAAAATAATAAAATTTGAATTGGAATTTCATCGATTTTTTTTATTGTTTGTTTTTATAAAAAAATTAAGAAAAATTAAAATTTGAAAATATTTTGGAATTTTTTTTTACAAAATTTCAAAAAATTATATTTTATGTTAAATATATAATGAATTAATTTTTAGATCATTCAACTGTATAATTTTAGCGTAATTGGCTTTAAAATGCTTAATTTATCCATTATTGTTAATTAATAGAATTAAAATAACCTGCTTAATTTATTAATTGTCAAATGTTGAAGTAGTTTGACTGTTCGGGATTATTAATAATTATTTATTAATTATTAAATAAAAAAATTTGCAACTATAAATAAGTTACCACCACAGATATTAGGTCGAGGAAAAAGTATTATCGCTTTTCTATGTAGAAACTTTAAAGAATAAATAAATTAAGATTTCGATTAATCTATTTATAATTATCGATTAAAAATATTTTATTATTTTGTTTATTTGAATAATATAAAATTCGTTCGAAGAGAAAATGAAAACGGCGCTTATTTGAATATGACTATTATATGAATTTAAATTAAAGAGAAATTCGTCAGAGGTTGCACACAATATTTGCCAAGATGGTCAAAGATTCAATATGCAAAAGACATGCTCAGAGTTATACAAAGATTAACTTCTATTCAGAAAGGCGACGACAAAATATTTGATTCATTTTAAAAGTACTATCAAGTCTAATTCTTAATGATCAATTCATGCACTTGCAGAGATATTGGGGATTGACAATATTAATGTTTACAACCATCTTCGACAAATTTGAAAGTCAAGAAGCTTCAAAAACGGTTCTAACATCAATTAAGTGAAAATGTCAAAAACCAGGGTTTATTTATTTGCTCTTCTTTATTGTTAAGGAACTGAAAATAATAGTAGTGACAAGAAATGATTATATTTTGAAATCAGACGTTCCGATGAGCAGGTAAACAAAGATTCTCACCAAAGGACAGCTACAAGGAGAATGATTGTTCTGATGATGGCAATGAATAAAGTTTGATGATCTGTGTACGTTATTATTCATTATGATTTCTTGAGATATGGAGAAACTATCTCTAAGTAATCCAATTGAAATCAACTAAATGTTTGGAAAGACATTCAGCATTGATAAATCGTGACTGTCCTTTACTTTTGCACGATAATTCTCGGCTTCACATTCCAAAATTAACAGTATAAAAATTATAGGACCTCTATCAGGAAACTTTAATTCACCAATCTGACTCCCAAGACATATCTCTCACAGATTATTATTTATTCTTATTATTTATTTATTATTTATTATTATTTATTTTTATCATTTAACAACAATATATAAGAAGACATTATTAAAAGTTCGATTAAAACAAAATAAAATAAGACATTTCAAAATTTTTATTTTATTTTATTTTAGAAATATGATATTATTATTATTATTTTAAAATATAAAAAAAATTTTAATTAATAATATAAAAATCTGTTTAAAACAATAAAATTCAAGATATTAAATGATAAATAAAAATTACACAAAATTTCTTTTCATTAAAATTCATCAAATCTCCTTAATTACGAAATGATATTTTGTTTTATTGTACTAATTATTCCTCTCCAAACAACGATGCCTCTTAAATTTCTTTTTAAATGTTAAATGTGTGGAATATATTAAAAATCTTAAATAATAAAATTCCATTCACCACAGAGCTTTTCAGAAGTATTTTATTGCAGAATTTGTTTTAATCTGCAGAACATCTTATCATTTGGCTGGAAAAGTTTGATTCTTATCTGAATAACAATAATTTGCAGATATTATTTTTTTCATAATTCCCTTCTCCAGAAATTAAAAACCCAATGATCCGTGACGTTGAGAAACGCTTTCAGAATATACTGTTAAATTTATGAAAAAGAATATATAAAATGACAATAATCGTAGTCATTGAAGACGGAAAACTGTGAATTTTATTATTAATAATATATGATAATAATTATTATCGGATTTTTATCATTAGATTA
This sequence comes from Bipalium vagum, assembly GCA_037834085.1. Taxonomy (NCBI): domain Eukaryota; kingdom Metazoa; phylum Platyhelminthes; order Tricladida; family Geoplanidae; genus Bipalium; species Bipalium vagum. Next base: position 2,859 of record JBBMKC010243861.1, read on the forward strand.
TTTCGAAAGTTAAATGAGGATAAAAAATCATAATCTAGAAATATTCTACTTCATTATAGGGAATTTGATTTGACTGTCGCATTTATATATTTTTTTTATAATTTTGAAGATGTTGAAACATTGGCTGTCCACGGACTCACCGCACTGTCATCTGCCATGAACGCCTGCAGTGTTTGCTCCCTCGGAAAGTCTGAGGTCGGGATTCTTTTAGATCGATGTTCCTGGGATGAGGGTTAGGAAATCCTGATGAATTTTGTGCCGTCATACGTCATCGCCGGTCGTCAGATCGTGGCCACCGATCACTTGATTGATAGGTTTTAATTACTGCGACGATAAGTGTGTCGGATTGGCATGTATTTGCAGTGTATAAATACATGCCGGTCTTCAGAACATTTTCAGAAAATGTGACATTTAAATCAAAATGTCTCTGTTTTCTTTTATAAATGGTCTCGATATTAATTTGTTATGAACATTCTTAGGGAAATTTTTTGACAACTGGAATAAATGGAGTACCTAACACCAGAACACTGAGAATTTATCCTCAAACCAGAAGATATAGATTCTAGTTCTGTCTAACTGACTAGCAACTATTAAGTGATTTACTTCTACAATATTTGTGCTACCATACCCTCAAAAATATAAATTCAGTTACGTGCGTCGTTCTATTCTTATGCCGACAATCAGAAACTCCAGAAAGGTTTTACTAATCAAAAAACCTTCATTTCAAACAAAATAATTTTATTTTAGACATTTCTCTCGCACAGATTTTTTTATATCCTTGAAATATTTCGATTTTTAGCTTCCAATTCATTAAACTATTTATATGTTTATAACTTTTACGTAATTTCTTCTGATGTAATGAAGTAGGCAAATTTTTATATAGACCAATGCTTCTCAACCCCAGCAAGCATTTTTAAAGGGTTAGACGAATTATTATTATTAACCTTTTGCGAAATGATTTTATTAAATATGGTGAGTTATGGCTTCTCTTTAGTTTTGTTTTTCTTTGGGGTCACCAAGATCTTAAAAATGGGAAAATGGGTCGCCATAGGAAAAAGATTGAGAACCGCAAATATAGACATTTAATTTCATCTGACACGTATCGTTTATATTTTAATTAATTTTTAAGTTTAATCATTTTATTAATTTAATTAAGTCTTCATTTTAATTAATTGTTAATTTAATTAATTATAAATCTTTCTTAAAAATGTCTCAATTTAATTAATTATAAATCTCTGTTTAAAATGTCTCAAATTAATTTAAATATCAATTTTCCTTTAAATAGTGTTTTTATGTTTAATTAAAAAAAATAACAATTTTTTGAACATTAATTTTTGCTTATAATAAATCCTCAAAATTATTTCTTTATAATTTAAAAAGATAATAAATTTATTATTCATAAAATAATAAAATATTTATAAATAATTAATTGTTTTAATAGTATAATTTTACTCATAAAATATAAGTAGTGAATAGGAATAATTAAGTTAACCTAAATCAATAAAAAATATTAATTACTTTAATATTAAATATATAACTTAATTAATACGATATTGCTGAGATATTACTACCTGGAACATATAAATTCAACGTTAAACATTCTTCGTCTTGTTGAGTTAAAAAAGGCAAAATTCGCTTTACATGGTGCCAGTACGAATTGAACAATTGGGGATTTCTGTCGAACTCGGTCATGTTGGGGAGGTTTTGTGGACAAACTGGAGAGAATTTGTCCTTGACAACGGTTCCCTCAAACTCCTCGTAGAAAAACGATGCAACAGGAGGCTGAAATCGATTTTCCGTATAAAATGCGTTCTTCATTTTCCCCAATGATGCATAACGAATTCCGAAGTAGCCTCGGATGGGGTGGAGATTTGATGAAAATATTATATCAACTCCAGACAGAAATTTCCCATCACCAAAATCAATTTTATGAGATGATTTCACATGTTTTATTGCAACACGTGACACAGAATAATTGATAATTATTATGATAATTATTATTCTTATCATTATCCTTTTTGGAAAGCTGTGCAATAAGAACAACATTTTCAGAACAGTGACTTTTACAATTTTTGATTTTTAAATTACTTTACCACTTTTATCCAATCATTCATCCATTTGAGTCCTTCTTCCATTGGTCAATTTCTGATATACAGAAATTTAATAATATAAATAATATTTTCAAATACGAACATACGTTTATCTTTTATATATTACTTTCATTTTAATAATTGAAGGTTTGGAAGGAAAGCTTGTTAATTAATAATAATAATAATAATATTGTTATTATTATTATTATAAATTATATTTAGAATTTTTGGGTTTTATAATTATGTTGTTATTCTTTTGGATTGTAAAATTCTATTTTTCATAAATATTTATGATGAAAGGCTTTCTTTTTAGATGTGGAATAATAGTCTTAAAAATATAACTTTAATATATTATGAATTTTATAACCGTATTTAATAATCTCTGTAATTTAAAAAATTAAACTCTTTTAAATGTTAAATTTGTTACGTTTTGATTTTAAATTTGGTGTCATTATACGTGTTTTATACGTAGTAACCAAGCTAAACGAAAAATCTGACTCCAAAATCATATTGTTGTATTCGTAAATAATTATCAGTCCAATAAGTAAACAAATAACACATAAGTTCAGAACTTTATTTGATCGAAACACAATGATATAACTGTGTTGTTTCCCCTAAAAAATCTAAACCTCTTAAATCAAAACTATTCCAACAATTACTGTAAACGAATAAGAATATAATATATAGAATGAAAAAATAAACAAAGGGAATTAATGTTAAGATTGAACTGATTACTTTACTCTGAAAAGATTACAAAGAAATATTTTGAGTCGACTTCAGTTCAAGTTCCTATGTGTACTGTACGAGTTTTTACAAGACCCGTAGGACCTAAAGCTTGGTATATGGGACCGCGCGCTGAAGTGTGCAAAAATTTATATCGTAAAATAAATGTAAAAGGCATAAATTCAATGTAAAAACAGGTAACGTGCTGGAGAGTAAAGAAAAATAAATATATGAAATATCCTTTATAAAAGTAACTCATTAAGCAGAATAATCAAAATGGAATCCAAATTAGGTCAACCACTGGGAAGGGAGACAAATTAATGTGTATTTTTAACCTGAATATAAAAAAATATATATAATTGAAGATAACCTATTTTGTTCAATATAAATCTTAAGCCGTTGGCTGCTGGGAAGGTTTGTCATAGTGAAAGGCCAAAGACGAATTGTATTCGTCCATATTTTCATAGCATTTTGATTTTCTGCCTCTGAAAAAATTATTTTGGTCTCCTTTTTGGTAGTAGTTACCGTACCTGTCCATTGAAATAATTGTTTGTAAGTCAAATAATTTGATTGCATGAAATAAACATAATTTTAAAACAAAAAATTACCAGTATTACTTCATTACTTAAACTTTGAATTATTTGGTTTTTTTCACTTTTTTAATATTTGAAAACAGCTGTGGTTTAATTGGTATTTATTTGCATTTGTTTAAACCAACTAATTTATGTTGAAGGACGCGAATTTAAGTTTTTTTGATCGACAGTGGACCATGTTTGAAGTATTATACAATATTTTATGTAAAATTAATCCATTTATTATTCAGCAATATTGGTAACACGTGAAGAAAAAAGGCAGTGACGTTATGCACAGGATCATAAAATAAGAAGAAACAATACAGACGCAAACGGAAATAATTAATAGATTTAATTTATCACAGTCTGCTTTCAAAAGATCAACAAAATGATAAAAATAAGATGTCACTAGAGTCTAAGTATAAAGGAAGAGAGACAACCTTTATATAAGACAGAACAATAATTATAATTAACAATGTATTAAACTTCGACGGAAATCAATTAAAGGAATCCACTTAAACATTATTGATTTATGTGTAAATGTTTCATCAAAGTCTGTACAACGACTAGGAGAGACAAGGATTACTGCCTTACACCCAGTCATCAAGCATAAATTGTATTCAAATTTAAATTAATTAAATTTTGTTTCAAATAGTTACATGTATTTTGTTTCTTCAAAAAAAATCAAGTAATTACATTCTGGCCAACCTAATAGTAATAATAAATTATTGGCATTAGTAATATATTTTCATCAAAAGTAATAATGCATTTCCAGAATCGATCGTCCAAGGGATTCTGTAGTACGTGGCTTGTGCTTCGGTAAGTTCGTTTGGGTCTTGACGGGGTCTGAGAGGCATAATCGAGTTGATACAAGTGCCTCCAAACATTGCTCCCAAATCACGACTGCTAGATGATGATTTACAATTAAGCACGCTAAGAAAGTCCTCATTATCCAACTGCGATAGTCGACCACAAGGATTTTTTTTCAAAACAAAGGTCACCAGTTTTGAAACGTTTGTATCAAGGAGATACATTTGTATCGTTGACTTCATCTTCAGAATGACATACTTCTTTTGCTGCTTCCATAGTAAAAGGTTCGAGCGTCCAACAGTAACGAATAAGAAATCGCAATTCATTTCTATTCAATATCATCTAAAATTATTTATTTATTAAAATTATTTTATTAAATGGTTTACTTATATCTTCTGAATTTTTAAAAATTGTGTTAATGAATATAATGAATTAAGAATATTTAAACAAGCAAATATTATTATTGTTTAAATTTAATATTACTAATATTTTGTAATAGGCTGTAGAACTTATGCCCAAACTAATATTAAATAACATGAGATATAATATGATCAGTAATTGTAAAAGTTTTGACCATTTGATCTGAGTTCCACTACGTAAACTCTTAATTTTTTATTTATAAATATATACAGCAACTGTGTGACAAGATTTATTAAAAATTTTAATCAAAAACAATTTTAATGATGATATTTTTGATCATATTCTGATATATAAAATTTTCTTTGGAAAAAATTTCTGGCTTGTTTTAATCGGAAATTCTAATGGAAGTCTTTGTGAAATTATTAAAAAAAAGTCAATGATTTGTTAAAACAAAAAATTCAGTATAAAATGAATACTGTTGCCATGCTTTTCCATTGATTAAATATTACCAATATTTAAGAGCTTTACAAATGGGATAACTCTATTCCAGTACAATTCCATACGTCAACAAAATAAAATGAAATGGATAATATTTTTTATCATCATGATTAAAACAAAATTAAAATAATTAACCATTCTTTCACATAAATAAATTCTTATCAATTCTGACACAATCCAGTCAATTTTGTTATTCCGAAATTTCGAGGCGGTTTCATCCATTTCCATCGCTCTAAATTAATTTATGATGGGCACTCCATGTCGAAATTTAGTCTTTTTATCCTATTTCAAGTCTTGCTTTTTTCTCCCGGAAATTCTCACTTTTTCCCATTTTTATTATCATTGAAAATAGCTTTTTTAAAATCGGGTTTTGAAACAATTTTTAGGAAAAGTATTTAATTAAAATCGATTAATTACAATAATATTTTAATTTCGTTATCAGTAAAAGGTATTGAAAATAAATATCTGATCAAGTGTGAATTAGCTGGAGAAAAAAATTGGGATAATGCAGAATTTTTTTATTTTTTAATTTATCAATTCTTTCACTGATATATAATGACATTTAATTACACTGGAATCCCGGGAGCATGATTTCGAAGTCCATTTAGTTAACCATAATTATGGATATTTTATCTTTTGTAAGAATTTATGACTTTTACAATATTTTATATTTTATTATTTTTAAAGTTTATTTTTCTTAATTGTAAATTTCAGAAAAAATAATTCCACAAAAATCTGAAATTATTTTTTCAAAAAATGTTTTTTTTTTGTTAGAAATATTATTGAATAATTGATAATTATATAATGTTTTAATAGTGATTTAGTAATACATACATTTCACGTTTTCTGGATGTATTAATATTATTATTGTAATTATTATTATTATCATTACCATTATAATTTATTATTGTAATTATTATTATTATTATTTTTTTATTATTATTATTATTATTATTAATATTATTATTTTTTATTTTTAATTTTATCTTATTTTTATTTTATATTTTTATTATTATTTTATATTAAAATACGAATCTATTATTATTTTATGAGTAATTTTTAATTAATTACTTAGAATTAATTTATTGGAATTAAAACTTTTAAGTATTTTTAATTATTTTTTAACATAATTTAATTTAATTAAAGTATTAATATAAAGTATAAATATATAAAGTTCAGAATAAAAATAAAGTTATTTCCATAACATGTTATAATTACAATTTTCTGTATAATAAACAATAAATGATTTTGCAAAATTTGTTTTACAAAAATTTTTTTTTTATTATTTTTTAAATTTCGATAATTTTTATGTCCATAAGTGGGCTTTAATGTCTCTGAAATTTTATTGAAATATTAATTAAATAGTTAATATTTATTAATTATCTTTTTGATTATTAATCCGTTTCATTCCATAAGCCCCATTTGGGGATGTCACTTTAGGCTTTATTTGAAGATTTTGCGAAACATAAATTGATTTAAATCACTGCAGAGACAGTATATTTTAATTGACTATTGATAGAATTTTACTTTGCACATTTTTTTTTCTTCTAAATTTCAACTATATTTTTTAAAATTTTTATGAAACTTATACAAAGTCATATTAGGTCTTATGTCAACTAAGTGTATACACTAAGTAATTCAAATTTCTATGTCCTCTAGAAGTCTGGAATGAAATTGGTTAAATGATTTTTAATAATATCGATTTAAGGTTTAGTAAATAAGCTATTGCTGACTCTTTAAATACTATTTTTGTTCCATATATATAGTTTTTAGTTTCCATATTTTTATTATAATTTTATGTCCCATATACTATATACTATTTCTGTACATTCCATTCTATATTATCACGGTATATTAAATCTTTTTCAAAGATATGTAAAAATGTAAACAAAAATTTTCCAAAAAAGTAAGAAAGAGAATTTATCATTTCCCTGATCAATATCAAAAAATTATCATTCTATACTCATGGAAAAAAGTAAAAAGCACCCTAAAATTCTAAATAATTATATAAGGTAAATTAATTAAAAAATATATCAATAATATTTAAATCATTATTTTATAGCTATTTTTCAATGACAAGATCAAAAGTTACCCCTAAATTGTCTCAGTTTAAGCGAGGAAGAATTATTGGCATGTTAGAGGCCGGTATTTCATATTCAGAAGTTTCACGTAAGGTAAACCGCTCACGGTATGCAGTGCAATGTGCATGGAAAGGCTGGTTGGAAACGAACGCTAACGAATATTTTCCGTGATCCGGAAGACCCAAAATTACGTCACAAAGAAATGATCGGCAGCTAATGAATGGCATTCGTTCGAATAGAATGACAACATACACAAGAATAAGCACTATGCTTGCAGTTACGCTGTCTCGAAGAATGATTAACAACAGAGCACTGGAAGGTGGCTTTAAGAGTAGGCGTCCTTTGTTGAGAATACCTCTTTCTCCCAAAAACAGGTGAACACGGTACGAGTGGTGCTTGGAACTAGAAAAAAAAATTGACTACTGGAATAAAATCTTGTTTTCTGATGAATCGCGTTTTAATTTGGATGTCAATGATGGTAGAGTTAGAGTCCATCGGCAGGTTTAAGAGCGTTACTTAGAGTCCTGCATTTCCGAGCATGATAGTAATGACCGAGGAGGAAAATGGTGTGGGGCGCAATTAGGATTGGTTATTGTTCGCAACTTCTTATTATTAAAGGTAACATTAACGCATTGCGTTATATATCAGATATTTTGGCACCTAATGCAATCGGCTTTGTCCGTAGTGATCCAGGGCTTTTATATATGCAAGATAATGCTAGACCACATGTAGCCTCCGTTAC
>JBBMKC010243872.1:0-10733 GCA_037834085.1 Bipalium vagum
ATATATATATATAAATATAAATATATATATTCAATTAAAAAATGGACAAAATATAACAAAAATTGCCTCCGAAAAAACATAATTAATCTTGTATCATATATTTTTACTTTAAAAAAACATTTTTTCTGCTAAATTCTTTAAACAAAATTCTATATTAAATATTAGATCTTTTCAAAAATCATAACATAATATTTATTTTTTTCATATCAGATTTACGTAAAAGTAAACACAACAGAATAAATAAAATATTAAACAAAACACAATTTTATTAAATTTTTAATTATATAGTAAAGCTGAATTAATTTAAATATAAATATATAATAATAATAATAATATTTATTAATAAAAATAAATAATAATAATAAATAATAATAGTAAGTTCAATAATAATAATTTTAATAATAAATTAATTGATTTTTAAATTATTTCCACAGGCATCTACGATTTAATTCAATCTTTTTCGCCATTTTGATTTTATGTATTTTAAAAAATTTTTATTCTGTATATAATAAAATATATAAAAAAAAGAAAATTTTTATAATCACAATTTTTTATATAAAAATATTTTTTGTTTAAATGATGAAAATAATTTTAATTTTCGTTTCAGAAATAAAAGAGATGGATAAAAAGTAAACTCATACTTATTTCAAAAATAACTTTTTCCCGATATTTTTTCTTTCAATTTTTAATTATCATTAATTTTAATTTCTGCTGAAAACCTTTTTGTTCTTTAGATCATAATCTCATATTTCATTGGGAATATTATTGATTGAAGTACAATTACGTTACAGATACATAAAATTTGTGTATACTCTGTTATCAAAAGAATTCAATTACATATTTTCAACATAAACATTAAATATCACTGAAAGGCATCAGTTTAAAAAATTTTTGTTTTCATAAATTGATTAAATTTTATAAAAATAGTAAAAAAAAATAATTTTTTGTGTAAATTCAAAATTTTTAAAATAAAGGCTCATCAGAATCAGATATTCACAATCCACGTGGCTGGCGCAACACAACAGAAAAAAAATATATAGAATAATTTATAAAATGATAATCATGTCGTCGTTCTATTCTGTTGCTTTATAATATTCGTATTATTTATTAAAAACGGTTGAAAAAATATTTTCCTTCACCTAAAAAATCAAAGGTTTCTGAGAAATTTATTGAAGAATTCTCGTTTTCAAAGTGAACATTATAAGAGCAATCAATGAATTTCTGTTAATTTAAAATATAGAGATACAAATGAATTAATTAGATTAAAAATCATTATTCGGAAATTAGATTGTCTTTGAAAATTTTGTTTGTGGTTTTTCCAATTTTCCGTTATCATAAAATGCTTGTGTGACATTCTTGTTCAGAAAATTATTACCATTTCCATGGTATATATGGAAAAATATATTCTGGAAGCGGCAGGAAATATTTATTAAATATAAGAGATAATATCAAGTCGAGGAACAACTACATGCCATGTCTAAAATCAACCGATAAATAGCTGTCACAGATTATTGAAGCGAAGAGGTTTGATAAAAAAAATAGCTTTAAAGTATCACTATTATCAAAGAGAAATATCATTAGAAGATGAAAATGAAAGGAAAAAAGATCATAGCAATAATAATTAAATCCGACTAAAAAATAACAGGGTTTAAAAAATATCTCAGAGTAGAAAACAAAAAAAATATCAAAACGTAAAAGTGATAATATTCCTTGATATTCAAAAACGCTATTCCATGAAAAATCGACTTATTTTATTGATTTAAAATATTATTTTTTTCAATTTATTAATTTTATAAAATGAAACCATTTGTTTAAATATTGGTATTTAATGAAACATTTCGTAATGTTATTTAGCAAATTCCTAACAAAATTTCTATGGAAACGAGAAATAAAAATTGCAAGTCTAAAAGAAGAAAGGGTTTTTTGTTAAAATATTTAAATTTAGAACTATATAATTTTATGAAAATTAAGCTTTTAAAAACTAAATCATAAAAATAATTCATCACTAAGTTTATGGGAATAAGTCAAATAATTAATAATAAATTGGATTTAATAAATATTATATAACGTTTGTAATTCAATAAAATTCAAATGTTTAAAAAATATATAAATATATTGATTTATCATTAAAAAAAACTAATAAGGTAAAAATCAATAATAAGAATATCAATAAAATTTATAAAGAAAAATTCTTAACTTGTTTATTTATTTATTGACATTTAAAATTCCCATATTTGTTAAAAAGCCAAATATTTAATTTTACAATAGTAAATTGGAAAATTTTGTAATAAAAAAGAACCATTTTTATTATATTTACATTAATTAAATGGAATGATTTCATTTTTCAATTCGGAACATAAAATTCAAACTTAAATATGGATATTTTTAATTTCGTGCATTTTAAGAAGATAAATAGATAACTTAAACATTTTTTTAAAGAAAACTAACAGCTTTTCGAGCTGTAACAAAATGAGACTCACCAAACAGATTTCGATTAAAATTCCTATAAAACAGTGATAGCGAATCCAAATTATTGCAAAATTTAAATGACTCTTGAGTAATATTTAAAATCCACATTCCATTTATATAATATTGCAATAGTAATGCGATGATGTAATAAAACGAACAAGTATCATTTTACCACTATTAGTATTGACAATCGAATAAAAACTAATGTAGTTCTATTGCAACTTAATAATAATTATAATTATCACAGACCCAGCATTGTCACTGAACGAAAAAGACTGTGTGTGCAGGCCGGCCAATCATTGCAGCAGAGGTGGTGTGTCTATTTCTGCTATTTTTAGTTGTAAGGTGAGGATACAAAATCTCGAAAAAAATATTTCATATTTGAGAGATAGAAAAAAATCGATATTTATATCAAATTAATTTGGGAAGATATTACTCTAGCCTTTTATTCAATTCTCATTGGGTTCTCTTTGATTCTTATTGGCTATTTTCTTTAAAATATGATGAAAAGGCTCAACGAATTTATTTCGATTTATTTGTTTTCTTAACTGAGGAATTATAAAAAAAAATTGAACAACTTTTTCCTATTAATACATTAATTTGAGTTAATAGAGAACTTTTGAACGAAATTCTAATTCAACATTAATTTATTTTAATTTTTTTCCAAAGATATTATGTTTTATAAAAAAATTGTGATTTTTATTTTTTTTTTAAATGATCAAATGGATAATAAACAAAGTTGCTCAATGTTAGTGTGATTAGTTTTTTGAAATATGAACAATGCACTTGATTGTTTTTAATATATTTAAAGAAATTTGTGTTTATTGATTTTGTATATATATTCAATGGTTTATTGAGTCGTTTTGAAAGTATGAATTTGCACATCATACTACATTAATTATATTTTTTAAAGAAAACCTTAAAATACAAAATTATAAGAAACTTCAACAATAAAAATTTGAATTTTAATATTTCAAAATCCGTAAAGTATGCATTTATTTCTCATGGTTTTTCTTTTTTTTGTTTTATTAATAATTAAAATTTTTCATTTAAATTCAAATATATGATAAAACATCTTCCAATTTTAAAATTATAGATTACTTACCAATAATGAAAACAGTTGAGATTTGAACCAAATTTTAACATAAATAAAATATGATCAATCTGAAATCTCTAATCTAAATAATCAATTATCGAAGTAATTAAGTTGGCAATTATGAACTATATTAAATACTAATTTAAAGTTTTTAATATTTGAGATATAGTTATTAACAAATTTAAATTCTTTCAAGAAGTAAATAAATTTTAAATAGTGTTGTTAATTGATAAAAATATTTTTCACTAGGATCAATGAAACCTTTTATTGATTTATATTTTATATATTATATTTTATTTATATTTTATTGATTTTTTTACATATTCGATAATAATAAAGTATAAATTAATAATTTCACAAAAATAGAATTAATAATAATAATGATAATTTAATATTGATTAAAATTATTTTTAATAAATGTAAATAATTTTTTTAATATTTAAATCTTTAAAAAATATATATATAAATAAAATTCTAAATTGCATACAAATTTTTCGTATGTCTTTTTTTCAATTTTACTTTTCTCTATTTTTTAAAAAAATTTTTCTGGACTCTAATTATTTTTCGTGGTGATTTTTAGTTATATCAGATAATATTAAAATCATCACGGGAGAGAAAAAATAATTATCACATTATCAGGGGGATAGAAAAGGAAAGATAGAAATTTAATAAATATAGCAAAAATGAATCATCCTATTTTGATATATATTACAAGGTTCAACCAAGAATTGATAATTATTCACAAGATGATCACCGATAAAAAGTAAAATGATTCACTTTACTGTTTCGATATTTTCGTAAATCTTTTACATTATTTTTTATTATTTTTATTAAATTAATGTACACTTTTCAGTAAACATAATCCCAAGTATTACATTTTTATGAAGCAAAAATTGAAATCGAGATGAGTCAATAATCTTAAACAGACAAGCAGTAAAAGATTTCCTTCGGAAACATTTTCTTGAAACCTTTAAGAACAGTTGAGTTTTATTATTCATAGAAAAGAATTAATCACAAATTAATTTATATTCCATGCACAACATTACACATGGTATGGAACTGATCTTTTTTTTTCATCATTATCAACTACCGATTCCCTTGATTTCTTCTCCGATCTTACTTTGTGTCTTTTCGGCTCACACTGTAGGCTTTTTTTCACCTTGTTTTCCGCCTTGTTGTTGACCATTTTTAATTCTTGACCCCCTTTTCGAGACTTAATCATTAATTTCTTTCACTCTTCTTTCTTCTCAATCGCCAGTTTTCTCACTGTGGTGAGAAAGACAATTGTTGATCCATGCAAGCTAATATTTATATAAGATCGAGGAGTGAGATTTTTTCTAGACATAGTAGGTGTATCTTTCTGAATTCTATTCCTTCCACCTGTTTGGTTTTCTGGTTGGCTTCGACTTGCACTGGGCTGGTTTAAGGATCAGTCTGAAATAATCTTTTCCAGTATGTCAATTTTTATTCTTGAATTTAACTTCCTTTCGTAGACAAATAGTTTAACCTAAAAATTAGTAAGGCTATCGAATGATCAATAACACTCTAAATAAACTTTCTAGCGTGAGATTCGAGGTTAATTCTACTAATAAATTAATATTCAACTATGTATCAATTTTACCTATAAATAACTAGGTTTGCACATTATTACTATGATTGTACAATTCTTCGTGTACTTATCAGTCTAATTATTACTTTCCTTATAGAGCTCAGGCCTTAACTTTAATATTTACCATTTAATCTAAAATTAATGTCTAATTGAAATATTCATTTCACGCATTCGGTCCTATAAAAGACTTCTAGGCTTAAAACCCCATATCATGTATTAAAATATGTTGCGGAAAGTATCCCCAACTAATTAATTCATTATTTCATGTGAATATCCTAATATTCGATATTTTATTCGCGTGTCTTTGTTTACATTACTAATTTTGAGTGCAGTACTTATGAAAATTCTAAAAAAGTAGAAAACTGTGGTTTATTCCTAAATCCATTTCACTCTGAACATATCTTAATTTTGTTTCGTTTATTTTTCATATAATGTTTTCTTATTACTTGGTAAAAATGAAATTTTAAATAAAATCTGCTTAGTTACTAATATATCTCAAATATCTAACTTGCGCTCGTCCACTAGTAACTCCTCACTTTAATAAAGTTGTGCTCGTAGTTCGGTTAACGTCAACTTAAATCAAAATCCTCACAATAAAACCTTATCTATTGAATCAAAACACCCACGATAATACTCTATCCGCACCCTGATTGAATCAAAGCAAATCACAGTAAAACTTTATTATAATCACATGAACCACCAAAAATCACAATTTAAATCAATTCCACACGAAAAACCAACACTGATCAATTGTCTGAAAACTCAAGTCAACGTAAGCGAATGTTAAAATAAGTTATGATATTAAAAAAAATACTAGATCAATGCTAATCGCAAAAACAAAAATGAATAGAATCGGTTAAAATAATGAAGATTAATTAAAATGACCTCACCCGGGTCGTCCACTAGGCTCTTTTCAGGTCGCCTAGGGATTCCCAAGCTCGTTGGGTCCCCTTGTAAAATCCTGTTCCCTTGGCATATTGTGGCAAAAAGAAAAAAAATTACTCTTATCTTCGTGGTCGTCGTTGAATAATTCTTGACTTGTCCTTGTCGTCCACACAATAGTATCCTTTCTTCTCCGTCTAAAATTTCGATCCTCTTCAAAATGTAAATGAAATCGTCAGGATAGTGGGCGCTGTATGAGAATATCCGTCTCTTTATATAGTCGTGGAGATTGGGCTGCGATCACCAATTACTCGAGACGGTTATTTTCAACAAAAGCCTACAATTCCTAACTCTGTCTCCACGCCGAGACAAAAACGGACATGTTTTGTCAAAAATAACTCAGACGACGGAGTTTAGTTTATTATTATCAATTTTTCATCAAAGTTCCGACGCCGATACTCTGATTTATCGATCAAAAATTTAATATTATTCCCGATTTTTAAAAGTTATTATTATTATTATTTTTATTTTTATTATTCGATGCCTTGAGTCATCTCAACAGTTTTATAAAATGCTAAAAAAAATTTTCAAAACAATTTCCACTTGTACGCATCTCAGTGTGATTCTTATGCAGCAGATACTGTCTGCCACTCATTAAATTACGATAAAATTGTCATTCTATTCTATAATCACTCTAAAAATTCAAGGTTAATGTACTAATTATTTAGTTTAGTAATTTATTTTAATATACTCAATTTATAAAGAAAATAAATATTTCATACCACTTTTGTCCTTCTCAGCTTCCTGAATATTAGCTGAATATCCCCTATTCACTTAAAAATAATCTACTGTTTGTGGATCTGAACATAATCTTGCAACTTACTTTAAAAATGAAATAAATGTACTTGATATATATTTGGAATATTGGAATTCTGAAGAGATGAATCTTCCTATATTTTAATTTTTTATAGTTTTTGAACTAAACGGTGTTTCATTGAGGACGGTGCATTTTCTATTTTTTTATAGTATGTTTCAGAAAAATCTGACAGGCATGAATATGGAAAAATGGAAACTAAATTGAAATATTTTTAAGTTATATTTTTCCATTCACAGAAAACCACAAGCATCATTGAAACTTTGCATGATCGTCATATTGTTCGTTTTTTTAAATCCAAAGACCTGTAAATAATAAATACGTTATTAAAATACCAATAGAAAATCTCAGCTACCTTTAATAGCATTGGCGTAAAAAGTTTTCCAGGCAATAGAACTGTCAAACGCTTGGTTTTATTCCAAAGAAATTTCTTTAATTGAGTGACCAACTTGCAGACCTGATTTAAACCCCATCGAAAACCTTTTGGGAATATAATCTTCAAAATTTTATCAAAATGGAAGACAGTTTCAGACTATTTCTAAATTGAAGTAATGCATCTCATGGTGTTAGGAGAAAATTGATGATTCCATGCTAAAAAATTTAGCCAGTTCAAAGCCAAATAGAATCTTTAATTTAGTGAAATCCCAGGGAAAACATACGCATTATTATAAAATATTATTTATGTTATCTGTTTATATTTTTTAAAATAAAAGATTAGGGCGATTAAACGAATAATAATCGCAACAAAATATATATAATCAATTGAGCGTAACTGAATGTTTACCAGTGTACCAAGATGTTCAAAATATAACGTTGTTTGATATCTGGCTTCTTTTGGAACTACGTTGATGTTGTTCTTGTTGTAGAATTCTTGACATTACATACTGTAATGATAAGTTGCCAAATCTTGCCAAAATAATACAGAAAAAGTATGGGGCTCAATAAATGGAACCAATAGTTTTCCTAGACATTCCCTAACTTAAATCTGGCTATTGATTGTTCCTTTATGTACAATTTCTTTACTTTTCCTTCCACATGAACATATTGTTTGCCACACCAAATATTTTGAAGCAAACTTTGATAGCTTTTTATTTTTATATTTTTGTGCTCTGCATTCTCTTTGTATCGCAACTTAAAATTCCTGTCCTAGAATTTGATTGAAGTCAACGATGCAGTATGTTTTGTCATCCAACATACAAAATTCAAATTTTCTTTTAAAATATCTGCGTATAGCTTTCTAGCTCATTTTTTGACTGAGATAAGTTGAGAATTAGTTGGCGGATGTAGCTCAGTGGTCAGAGAAGTTCATACGCATGAGATAGTTCCCGGGTTCGAATATGGGTATCTCCAAGTAATTTTCAACTAACATTGGCTACTAATTCTTTAGTTTTGTCTCTGTTTGGGACATTTTCCACTTGAAATGTCTTCAATCCAGCCAGAAAAGATTCTGTGCCGCTTTTAAACATCATTCTGGTGGATTTTTAAAGAGAACCTAGACTTATATCCATAAAAGATCAAACTGACTGAAGAACTAAAGCGGAATGCCCAGGTTCTGTGACGAAAATTTTCAAAATGACCTTTGGAAAAGCTTGAAAATGCTCAAGATGAGGCTCATTTTTGGCTCAATGGGTTTGTGAATAATCAAAATTGTAAGATTTGGTCAATGACGCCGGAAATCCGGTTACTACAAATTGAGAAGGATATCGTTCCATGTTAAAGGAATTTTTCTCTGCAATTAGTGTTTATAGTTGAGTGACATGTAATATCAACAAGAAGGCGCTACTTGCCGCACAGATGGTCAAACAATCCAATTATTGAAATCAAAGTTTTTTGAGCGTCTATTTCAAGAGGCGACAATCAATTTGACACCACTTGACTTTTTATAGGATATACCAAATTATTGGTCTACAAAAACAAATCGACACTTTGTAAGTCCTCAAAACCAATATCGAACTCACTATTGCTGTAATTTTATCTGATTTGTGTAAAAGAGTCATGGAAAATTGGATTTAACGAATAGACATCTGCAAACGTGCTCTAGGAGAACATATGAGTTATGTTGAGTTCTATAATTAATGGTAATCTGGGTACTTTAGTTTTTATTTATTTACAAGTCATTTTATTCAAAAAAGAAAATGCATCTTCCTTAATAGAATACCCCTTACTTGACTTGTTCCAATTTTCCTTAATTAGAGTTTATATTTCTTAATTAAACTTAAATTTATAATTGAAGTGTCAAAAATTATTTTTAGAAATACTTGAAATTATTTTGGAATTTCCAAAACACTTAGACGATTTTCAAATAAAATTAATTTCCTTTGACAGCTTTGTAACTATTTGAAAATATTTGAACAATTTTTTAATATAAAAATTTCAAGTGTATTTATTAAAAACCAATTTATATTTTTGTTATTTTTATTTTATTATATGCATTCTATTTTATTATGTGTTCCTGGATCTTTTATCGGTCCTTATAATATATGCTTTTGGTTGTGTTTTTTGGCAAATTTATTAAACATTCCCTATAGACACCAAAACCATACCAATTGATTCACACAAAACTACTCAAAAATTACTCAATAATAGAAACAAAGGAATTCAAATGCCTACCCTCAACGACTAAGATATACTACGACATGGGTGTCTTCCAGATATAGATCACCTACCGATAATCTTTTCATCTTTTTAGTTTGTTCAGGATTATCTCAAATTCCGTGAAATACTCCATGGTTCCGTTTCCTTGGTTTCTGCTGTTGAGCAATTCTTCTTAATTATAATGGGCTGCTCATATTTTCCAAATCTATTAAGCAATTGATCTTCTTATCTTTGAGAGAAACAAATGAAAGAACAGGAATTATAGTGGACCTCGTGTCGAGCTTGTTGTATTCCATTAGTTCTAATAGGATAGATTTTTGGAAGGAAAAATAATCATTTGTTCATTAAATTAAAAATAAAGATTTCATACGACAGGATTATGTTCATGTATAAGGTAGTACATCACACCCAATATCAAACATAAAAGGAAAGAAAGTGATGGAACGACAAAAAATACTTTTAATTATAATTAATAAATAATTACACATTTCACACACATTTTCTCACAAAAATAAAACATTACATCATTCTTTGCTTCTTCACAATATTTAAATGTTCTTATTTTAAAATTTGTAATATGGGAAGTAATCAATATAAAATTGACAAAAAAATAAATTGTACATAAAATAAATATATAAATAAGAAGTTACTATAAATAGAACGTAATGTAAATAAAACAATACAAGTTTCTAAAAATAGAATTTAGGTAAATAAAATAACATGAATTTCTGAAAATAGAAAATAAGTTAAATAAATATTTATAAATAGAAATTATATGTAGGTAAAATAATAATAGTCCTTAAAATTTATAACGAGCAAAAATTAGTTTAAAAACGCCCAAAAGTCGCTCACAAGATATACACTAGAGAAAACATAGAACCAGACAGAAGAACAATACGCAAGAAAGTGGACAGATTTTTGACCAACAAAAGAAGACACTGTGACAAAATAATCTCACAAAACAAAGTCAAAGAAAAGTAAACAGAATAACCGTTATAGTATACAATTAATACAATTGGTACGAAATTTTTTAAACTATAAAACTGTACAATAATCGTAACAGAAGTTTAAATTTATATATCAAACATTATAAAATATCAGCAATCTTTACCGATTGATATGATAATATTATTTGTTAGATAATAATTTAAAGTATTTGTTTATATAAATGATTTTTGATAAATAAACAGTTTTTAAAAAGTAGTTAG
>JBBMKC010243882.1:0-10733 GCA_037834085.1 Bipalium vagum
ATTATTATTATTATTATTGTTATTATTATTATTATTATTATTATTATTATTATTATTATTATTATTATTATTATTAAAGTAGAAAATTCTTCAGAAATTTGATCCATTTGTGGTTCATCAATAATGTTTAGAAGTTTGTTAATATTTTCAAACATGGTTTCCCGCTTATGTCACCATAGTTAGATTTGTAATTAATCTTCTTGTTGCAAAATAACATTTGGCTACCTGCTTTCATACACATGACGAATATAAATATATGATAACCCATGTATATTTTCCAAGTTGATATTTTTCAATCAATCTGTCTATTTATAAGATGAAGAAACGAAGGAAGCTTTCAAATGATATTAAATGTATTATAGATTATAAATTGATTTTTATTAAATTATTTATATTTATAGTATTTTTTATTTATTTTATTTTATTTTTATATTTAATTTAATTTAAATTTAAAAAATTAAGATATTTTTATTAAATATATTTTGAAAAAATAAATTATAAAAATATCCCTTGTGGATCTAAAATCTTTTACTACCGAAACTGCAGTATTTTACTTCCCACAAAGAATTGAATTAATATAATTTGTTAAAGGAAATCATTTCGAGAGTATAATATAGGAAAAAAACTACTGTATTCATTTATTGTGTATGATATTTGTTATTAATAATATAATTTTTGTGTTCATTTTATTCTTCAATTACTTTTTTTGATACAAATGCTGTAATAATTGTTAGAATTAATTATTAGAAATAATAATAATTTTCTTAAATGTTTTCTTTTAAAAATATTTTAATAAAATAAGAATAGTAAAGAATTGTACAATAATTTATTATTGTATTATTATAAAGAATATGTTAATAAATTATTACACAGAGTTGTTCAAGCAATTAATTATAATAGATTATAGACAACTACATTTGTTTTAATAAATAAAATAATCAATGAAAAATAATATAACGCCTTATTTTTAAAATACGTATTTGCTTAATTATAAATTTTAAGCTCAGAGATTATCATATCAAATTTAGTTAATTAAAACTCAACTTTAATTTAGTTAACTATTAGAAAATGTTCAAATATTAAGAATTTATTAAGAATAATTAAATTATTGTAATCATGATTATTATTATTAGTTATTATTATTAGTTATTATTATTATAATATTATTATTAAGCAATTTTTGTGTGAGCTACATCGCTAGATTCTTCAAACCCTATTTTATCTTACTTTTATTAAATTCATTAAATTAATAGCTAAGTTGAGTTTTGAATGGAATTAGAGACAATTACTGTCGGTTTTCATATGATTTTACCAATATAAAGGTGGTCTCAAAAATATCATTGTTTTCTTCAAAAAGATTATTAATAGAAAACTACTAGTCATTTACGGTTATTATTTACATATTGTCTTTTTCCCTTATTTCCAATATCTTAAATTTGCCTTAAACTCTGTATTTCGTCATTATCATTCGGCATAAACTGGTGAATTTCCCACGTCGAGTAATCACTTCTATTTAAAATTGTGACAAAGAAATTAATATTTTTGGTTGTTGGATCCATTACTCTTTTTAAAATTAAGATGTTGACAATTTGAATAATTGATTTAATGAAACAAATAAGTGTGACTCATCTATTACGAGTATATACACCTGAGATACAATTTATTCGACTGAATTTTTTCACTTTTCAAAAGCCCTCTTTTTTATTGAAACTGCCTATTGAATAGAAACATTAAGGAAATACAGATCACCACTTCTGCATACAACATAAATCTAATTACAAGGAAATATTATTATAATAATGGATTTTAAAACAATTCTGATTGGTAATTAAAAGTAAAGCTTAAATACTTCATCCAAAATTCAATTTTCCAAAAGACATTTTGCATTGACCATTAGTTCTTAATTTTCTCTTTAAGTAAGGACACACTGAAACCTGAAGTTATTGTTTTTCCAGGTTTCAGCACCCTAAAATTAATGACCTTGCTGACCATGAAAAAATTAGAATACCTTTCCAAAAGAAAGTAGTTCTTCGTGTGCAATTCTTTGCCTTGTACTATTATAGTTTTTATATAAAACCAACAGATCATCATCAATTATGACTTGATCCAAGAGCTCCATTTATTGTTATTTTGAAATACTAAATCTTTGTTTCTCTGCAAGTCGGTCAATTCAGTTAGTTCATGATTTTTCAATTTCTCTCTTGTGCTTTTAAAGCATACTTAAAATTTTTTTTAATCCTTCGTGAAACTCCTTAATCATTTCATTAAAATATTCAGGTAGACTTCGTTCGAATGTGATCTGTACAAAATTTGCCAATGCTGGGATGCTGTTTTCCATGATCCAATTCATAAAGCCAACATTTGTCTACGTGGTCTTCACTGGGGACTTTGTCTGTCATTTATAATAGTTTAATAGATCTTCATCAAATTTCACAATGGACCATTTAAGCACAGTATAAGGAGTGATTCGAAGAATTAGTTTATTTGAATTTTTTTAAATAAGGACCTCACGCCATGATTAACAATTATTAAATGTTTTTAATTTATGTTTTTAAAAATTATAATGTTATGTTTTTTTAAATTTTTAAATAAATATTTTAAGTAAATGTTGGTTAATTTTTAAAAAGTAAATAATTTAATTTTAATAAAAGGTGAGGTCCAGGTTTGAAAAGTTTGTTTGGTTAATCAGATTTAATGAAATAGATTAGTATTATTGCTTCGACTTTGAATTATTATTTAAAAATGACTACACAAGAATATAACTCACAGTGTACAGCATTTTTTATAAAATTAATGAATAGAAATTGGTTTAATGATTGTAAAGCTATTTCTTTAATTATGGTCTTTTAAAATACCGTATTATTTTTGCGATGATCTGAAAAAATAAGCTCATTTCATGGACCACCTTTTGAGAGGAACTTTGACTTTTTAAAGAGAATATAATTTCTTTCATTAGAAACTCAATTTTTTTGACAGATTTTTATAAAAAAAATCAATATTTATTTATTTTCAATTTTTTGATAATTACTTTTAATAGTTTTAAACAAAAAGAATAATGATTTTTATATCAATAAAACGAGAAAGATTATTTCCCATATATTATCCACAACTTTTTTTTATTATTATTTTATGTCATAATGTGACGATAAATCATTTCTATGTTATAATAAATTAAATGTTCAAAATTGAGAAGATTTTATATTCATTTTTATTTATTTCTTCCGTTCACAAATTAAGCCCTATATAACTTGATTAATCAATAAATAAATATTCTCCTTAGAAACATTTTCTACGAAGATTTACCATCTTCAGGAAGAAAATAAATATTTTTTCCGAACAATCACATATTCCCCAAACGCAAAAGATACCTCAAAGTATATCTTTCATTGATAAATTTTAATCAAACTGATTAAAAATGCTCATCAAACAAAGATAAATTATCTCACCCGTCAATAAAAAGACCATAGAATAAATTGCGGAAACCTTCATCACATTGTTGGCAAATTTAAACTATTAATTAATTAAGTTGACATTATTTTTTTCATATTTTATATAAAAAATTACCTACAAATTTCCCATTGGATATGTTTAACCATTTTCTATTGGTCAAAAATTCTTAAGAATAATTTTTATACTAGATTTCTTTTGTGGTTTGTGGATTATGTCAAACCTTTAATGATAGAATGGAAATTTAATAAAATTAAATTGATTTATGAAATTTTACATAGAATTTTTTTTCAAATTTTTTTGTTTAAATTTTTTTAAAATTTAGAAGAAGAAAATTACTTAAAAAGAATTTTTTCCTTTTCAATAATTTTGTGATTTTAGGAAATAATATTTATACTTTTTATGCACTTTTATCATATGAATATTTTAAATTATTTGTCAATTTATATTTACTTTTTATGAAACTATTAATAATTATTTTAATATTTACACTATTATTTTTAAATTATTTTTAACTTATTTCTATCAAAAGTATTTTTGTAATCTTAAAATTTTAATAATAATAATAATAAAAGTTTTAAAAAATACACATTTATTTACAAAAAAGTATATACTAAAAATTATTATTTTACTACCGTATATTTTAAATAAATATTCTAAAATTTATATAAAATTAAAAAATTATTTATTCAGGAAAATAATAAAATAACTTGAAAATTTTGAAAAAATATTTAAATTTTAAAATATTTTTTATTTATTAATTTATTTTTTATTTTGGGTTTTAAATTTTTTTAAAAAACTGAGATAATTTTTATTTTTATTTTGAATTATTTAATAATTAACATTTTTTACGAAAAATATATTCATATTAGTAATAATTTTGAAAAATATATTGATAAATATATCGAGGAAGAAACACTATTTAAATAAACATTATATTTATTAAATTTAAGAATTATAAATATTTATATTTATAAATTTTGAATTTTTTGGTATTATTAAATTTAGAAATACTTTTAATTGAATTAGTTGAATGAACAAATTAAATTATAAATTATTATATTAAATAAGTAAATATATGAAATCATGGTTTTTAACATTAATTATTTAATGGTTAAAAAAATTAAAGAAATTAAACTACATATTTATGATTAAAATGATTTTTATAAAATTGACGCCAATATTTTACTTATTCATTTTTTACAAAAACTAAAAGCTGGTTTAAAAAGAAAAAAATTAGAATGAGCTTAGAATAAAAACTTCGAAATAGTATTTAAATCAAAATTTTTACCAATTTCATTAAAAAATATAATTCTTTTTATCCCTAAATTAATTATAATTATTTTATATAAGTTAAATTAATTTTCAGAATTTTTATTTTTGAAATATTCTCAAAGACGACTTACGATCGAAAATTAGTAAAAAATTGAAATTTCAGTGTTATTTATATTTTATATTTTAACTGTTGAAATATTTATTAGCTTTAAATACTTTTTTTTTTCAACTTAAAAAAATTAAACGTACAGTTATGTGAACAGATGTAGCCATTATTTAAACAAAATTTTAATTACTTTTTTGAATTTAAGTCTTTTATTTTACTTTACGAGATACCAATCAATACGCAGTCATCATGAACTATTTCTTCATAGAATTATGATCGGAGATGAGAAATTAAGTTTGTATAAAAATTTGAAGCTTAAACTGTAACGTCCAAAATAAAACAAGATTTGCATCCAAAGAAAATTAAAATGTCTGCTTTGTAGAATTAACCCTGTCTCATACACCAGAAAGTTATTCAGAAAAACTACACAACCATTGAGGCACCTATAAAATAATTCGAAAATCAGATTTTGTAGAAAACTCAGAAATTTATTAAAAAACCAATTGTATTAAGTGTCGTTATCTTCCATAAATCACGAATACTTATACAACAAAGATCATCAAAATTTTGGTCTGATTTTGTTAGCTCACATTACTTGAAATCGGTTTTCGATTTCTTAAAGCAAAACGATATATACATTTTTCAAAATAAACCCAATCCTGTTAAGACTAAATATACGTATAATCAAAGATTCAGAAAAAAAATTAGTTTAGACAGTGCTGGGAAGCCACAATTACTGAACAAAGTATTAGTTATATTTAATATTGTCTTTGAAAAATGGACCAAGTTGATACAAAAGTTAATTGCACAGCGGATTGATTCTGTACGTTGAAAAGGACTTTTCGAAATTAAGTGATATTTCCAACATTTAATACGTATGTTAATGTAGATTTGGAAATAAAATGTTTATTGTAGATTGATATAATTAGTTAAACATTTTTTATATTTAAAAATATTATGAAATTTTGGTGGATAATCATTATTCGTTTACATTTCTCCATTGATGATCATTTTCAAAATTATTATAGAAAATCATTAAAAAAAACTCAAAATATTTAAGAGGTTTATTCATACCGTTATATTAGATCGTGTTATAAATGACATTTTTTGAGAGAAAACTTTATTCTATGAAATTTTAGTAAAAGAACAACTCAAAATACAGTCATTGTTAGATAATACGCTTGCCTATCTATCTTTTAGTTTTTAAATTTGGTCAAAGTAGCAATCCTTGAATTTTAAAGCAAAAGTCGGAACGTACAACCTCAAATTCTTCAATATTGTTGAATTGCGGCTTCCGTATGAAGTGTTGCATTGCCCGAAATATAATCGGTTGGGGCACAATCTGGGATGTGAAGTGGATGTGTCCACACTTTCACTACTTCTAGATATTCGTACTGTTTGTGCGTCAATTTCGCTTAGTGAGCTCGTGCATCACTTCTTACCGAATGAATCATGTTTGATGCTTAACTGATCAGGTTTGTCTTTTGGTATTCGATGCGTTCTCGCGATTAGGATTTCAAAAAAATTCAATTTTCATCAGACGTGAGGTGCTTACCTAAAAACTATCATCAATCCCTAGATTTAGACCTTCGTGCAGATTTCAATGGACTTTTCAACATTTATTAAATCATGAGGATTTTGTCTTGATCGGTTCTAAATAAGTTCATTGTACGCATATGGCGATCTATTGTTGATTTTCATTAAAAAAAACATACGTCACTTATTAGGTCTACAAGTTGTAAAATTAAGAAAGCAAACTATATTATTGCTTTAAGACTAAATATAAAATTAAAAATATTTGCAAGTTAATATTATGTATTAAAAAATCAGTATTGTTTTAATAATCAAAAAATGCGCACAATTTTAAATGACTTCCGGAAATAAGGCATTGTTTATTATTTACATTTAAATTAAAGAAAACGACGTAAGAGGCCAAATATATGATCATTTTTGCGCTGGGTGAAGGGACAATTTTAGATGATGTAATTTCGAATTTTCAAATTCTGAATCAAAAAGATTTTTCCATGAAGACCTGGAAAATTTGTTGAATGAAAATTCATGCCAGACCCAACAAAATCTTGATAAACAACTCGAAGTTATTCAACAAGTGATATCCCTCCAACTTGGACAACTTTAAAAAAAATTCAAAAAACGCTTGCCGATGGGTGCCTCATTTTCTCACTCCAGAGAACAAAAGGAGACAATGTGACACTGCAGTTTCCTTCCTAACAAGTTTCATGCATGGAATCATAACGGGAGATGAAAAACGAAAAAAATCTTGGGTTTGCCCAGGTCAGCCATCTTTCACTATTTCCAAGCGAAATATTCAAGTAAGCGAAAATCTTACTGTGGGTGGGACTTACTGTAGTATACTATGAGTTTCTAAAGCCAGGTGAAACAGTGAAAGGTACATCTGAAAAGTACAAAAGCCAATTGACCCGCTTGAATTGACCCACTGGTAAAAAAGACGGGAACCATGCCTGTACTTCCTCTGCATGACAACGCCTGACCACATACATCAAAGACCACCGTCGACTATCTTTCCAATCTAGGCTGTGAAACTCTCCCTATTGGGTCTTACTCACCTGATTAATCGCCACCAGATTATTATTTATGCATGTCCCTTCAACATCATTTGGCTGATCAACACTTCAAAACCCTTGAAGATGTCCAAAAATAATTGACAAATTTCATTCATTCAAAATCACCATCTTTTTCCGGACTGGAATTTACCAACTGTCTGAAAAATGGTTAAAATGTACAAACAATGATGGAAATTATTTCCAATATTAATTTGTACATAAACTGCAAATATATTTGACTAATCATTTGAATTAATGTAATAACTCAAATAGGCACCTTTTCAACTTGTAGACCTATTAGTTTGGGACAAGCTAATAGTTAAGAGATCTTTGTAAGAAAGAAAAGAAAAAAGACAGAAAAAGAAAATATATTTAATTTTAATTTTTTTCGGTTTTTGTCTTCGTAATGACAATAATATAATTATTCATTTACTAAAAAGGAAATAAATTACAATGATAAAGATACGTACCTTTAATATTAATTTTGTCTTCAAATAGCTGACGCACCATGTAATATAAATAAAAATCATAATGATAACAGAAGACTTGAGAACAGAAAAATCATTTTTTTATTGTTATTATTATTTATTAATATTACTATTAATATAATAATAATTATTTTTAATATAGAAAATTATTAGTTTTTAAAAGTGTGTTTGAGTTAACTTTCCTACTCATAAATGAATAAAAAACCCACATATTGGCTTGTACTTTATTTTATGTTGTCAGTTAAAAGTCACTTAACTTAAATCTAATTTTTATATTTTTTTAGAAATTTAATTTTAATTAGCAGAAATTTATTGAAGAACAAAAATTAAAATTGGAAATTTTTGTCTTTATGTCTGATGGATGAATGATGTATTCTGTCAACTCCGAGTCTTATGTCGAGTCGGAAACATTATTTAGACAATTTAGGTAAGACTTAGAACGAATTGGTTAACGAAGCAATCCATGTGATAAACAATAATATAATTATTTATTATTATTTAAATTATTTTCATAATTATTTAGATTTATTTTTTTAATAACATTATTTCTATTATATATATTTCAAAAATAGTAGGGCGAACTTTGAACAACAATAATTTTAACCTCATTAATAATATATCAAATATTTTTATTTTATATGAAAAATGAAGAAACGGTGTACAAACCGATATAAGAATTATACATGATAAACACTTTTATTACAAATCTGGCTTAATTTCTTTGTCTAATTGTTAAATAGTGATTTTCCATGATTTTGAGCCACTCTCTTGGATATTCTAGACCAATTGGTTTTGAAAATTTTAAAATTATATTGTTTCTTAAAACTTTGTTTAAAATTTCTTTTATTCAACCCAAAAAATTTTCGATAGGACGCGCTTAAGTTAGGAGATACATATTGGAGGTTCTTGTTTCGGTACATATTTGATGTTTTTTCTCTAATTCCTCCAATACATCTTTTGTATAATGTATGGTGGTACGACATTTTTGGCATCAATAAATATCATAAAGGGAACTAATCTTTTCCTAGTACACTCTTTTAAATAAATATCAATTTTCATTGCACCTTCGTGAATGTAAGGCAATCTTATTTTTTCCGAGATATTACTTGTCAAACTAAAAATTTTTTATAATAGTTTTCTTTTTAATAACCTTTCCTGATGGATCCAATTGCACTCCAGGTATTTCTAAGTAACATTCTATACCAGGTACTTGGTTTCCACCAGATGGTACTACTTTATTGTAAATATACTTGCTCCCTTTTTGTTCTCTTAATTCTTGATATTTGATATACTTTAGTTTCTTCTTTTTAGTCTCTGTTTTATTCTGTGAACACTAATATAATGAATATTTAAAATTTAACCAGAGTTGCGAAGCGATTTTGGAGGATTTTTTATTAATGAGAATCTTTGGTTTCCTTTGGTATTTATTGTTCTTTAATGACCAGATTTCTTTATAAATTCTATACGATCTTTATCAAAAAACGCTTTAATATGCCTTGTATCGATCTTTTTGTCACATTTTCGGCAAAATTTGGTCAATTGTCAATTTACGATTTCTATTATTTCCTTGGAAATAGTCAATTACTCGGTTACCTATATCGTGAAAAATGTTGATTTAAAAAACTATTTATAATTAAATTGAAATATATATCAAAATTAGTATTTTTGATAGGTGAACAGACTTTTTACGCACACTGTAGATAACTCTGACATAGTTTAGCGGGATGTTTTGGATCATTATCTTGTTGCAAAACAAATTCATGTCCAGTACGATGCTGTTCTGCAAGAACTGCCTTGTGAACCTGTATGCTGTGATATTGCTTATGTTTCAGGATACCTGTGACCCTGTAGAGAGGACTGACTCCTTGGAATGAAAATTCATCCCAAACTATTACTCAACCTCTTCCATGTTTAACAGTTGGAGCTATGTAGTTCATCGCCATTTTCTCGTGTTTGGTACATCTAAAATACATCCATCTTTTACTGCCAAATCCTTCAAACTTGAACTCGCCTGTCCATAAAATTTTATTGAAGTCTTCAGCAGTCCAATTCTTTTTATCCACAGAAGTCGTTTCTTCTTGTGTCCGGATCTCTGCAGTAGTTTACGCACGACAATTCTACCAAAAGGATCAGCAGATCAGAGTCTTCGTTTAACTATATCCACAGAAAGTTCTTTGATATGACCAATATTGACAACTGCTATAATTTCATGAGCCGTTAGTTGTCCGTTTCGCTTAGACACCAGTATAATTGACCTATCTTCTTGTATTGTGGTCACATATGTCTTCCGATGTTTGAATTGGATTTCCTGAAAAGAAAGCCTATCAGAACTATAAAAATTGATGATTATATTAGCTCTTTTCTCATTATCCAGATGAATTTGAGCCATAATTTCCTGTAAAAAGTTGAATGTACATATATTTGTTTTACTGAGAAAAATATTAGCTTTTATTGGTAGATTTTTAAATAATACAAACTACAATTTACGAAAAAACAAAAATAAATACTTAATTAGAGAATTAAATAACATCATGAATGTAAAGGGATGATTCTAACATGTTCAATATTTTTATAATATAGCCCACTTTTTATGAAAATTAATAAATTACTTAAAGCTATGTAGTATCTGTAACTGATCTGTGATATTATATATTTATTGGACATACCATTGTATTTCAAGAACATTTACCATATCTAATCACATAATTTTTTTGTTTTCAATGCGCTTTTATCGTTAAAAATCATGTAACCTCGAGAGTACCAGGTTGAGTCAAAAGTTATTAGCGTTTTTTTTAATAAATTGAAATTGTTTTACTGCTTCATTATTACTATATT
>JBBMKC010243893.1:0-10732 GCA_037834085.1 Bipalium vagum
CATTTTATTTAAATAATTGTTAAATTATTTAACTTTTATTACCAAAATTACAAATTTGTGGATTTTTTAAAGGGGTGAACAATTCGTTTGACCAAACTGTATATGGTTGAGATTTGTTTTAATACCTTTTAACAAAAAATATAATTTCTTATCGATTTATTAATAGTCAATTTGGGAATTAATCTTACGATTTTTTTTAATCTTATTTCACTATGAAATACAACTTTTATTTGACTATTACAGAGCTTTGAGGATAACTTAATAAAAGATTTTAAAGGATGTTTTTTATTTAATCCGTTTAAAACTTTGATTTTATTTGTTTTGTAGATGAAAATAATTTTTATTCAAATATAATATTTAATTTTACTAATAATTATTTTAAATGTCTCAAATTTTTAGTGATTTTTTTTTGTTTAATGATCTAATTTTTTAATTTTAGATTTGCAATTAAAATTTCTAATATTTAAACTTATAAAAATAATTTTAATTTTTTACATTTTTCCCCACAAATATTTCTTTATTTTTCAATTTAAAAATGATTGTAAAATCTGATATAAACATATGATAAAGATTAGTAAATCTCAAAAATAAATATTAAATACTTTTGGAACTAAAATAAGAACATATTTGAATTATAAACATGTTAACAGATCAAAAGATAATTGATCATTTTTAATATATTAGATAGTCTAAAAAATATTGAGTTTTTTCACACTATGTGGCTTTAGAATTGTACATTTCACATGTTATAATTAACATTAAATAAAAGGTAAATAAATTTATTATTACATTGTGGTGTATTGAATTTATATATTTTTTTTTTAATTGTTAAGAATGAGTGGAACAAGCGAAAAATCAGTAATATATTGCAATTATATTTCCACTATGCTTCAAATGCTTCTGAAGTACGTCAAAAATTTGAACAATTTTTGCTTTATCAAAATCAACAGCTAAAATATGGTCCAGTCTATTTGGTTTTGGAAATTTGATGTTGCAGATGTTTCTCGATCTGGTAGACTAAGCACAGAAAAACTTTAAGAAATAATGGAAATATTGAAGAAGGCATACAATTAAGCAGTCATACCACTACAAAAGAACTTCGTGGTTACCAAACAGTTAAATCATTTAAAGAAAGCTGGATACCTAAAGAAGCTCGATATTTGGATGTCACATAATTCATAAATAAAAAATTGACTCAATATAATTTCCATTTTCGAATCAATATTTTATAAATGAAATTAATTCCTTTCTGAAACGTTTAATTTTTTCTATGAATAAATCTAGTAATATTTTTTCTAAATTTTCCTAATGGTTAATCAGAAATATTATTGTATATCACATAAAAAATGTCTTTAATTCTCCTCGTATGTACAACAGGTAAACTAAATCAAAACATATTTTTGGAATTAATTTCTTCATTACAACCGATGGACAGAATCCATATTAATAAATTTCCAAAATTCAATTGTTTATCAAAATATTGCAGAAATGTTGGCTTTAAAAGTCAAAATAAAAAAAATCAGTTTTAAGTCATATTTTAACCATCAAGAAACATTTTAATTCTTTTTAGAGTACTTAATACCCTTTTCCTGAAGTCAAAAAGTGAGCAGTAATAATTAAATCATTATTTATTAATTTTTTTTACACTTCCATTTATTATGATGATGTTTTTATTACTGGTTTGTATTTAGTTAGAACGATCTATGTGTTCACTATTTAGTGTATCAAATTTAGACCTGACTCCAACTCTTAGGTGATGCAGTAATAACAATCGATAAAGCAACAATTGTATTTATATCACACAATCACAAAAATACAGAAAGATAATCAAAAGTCTGGGATCACAATTAATGTCTGAAATGTTTCACAATCCTTCCACTATCTTATCAACACACAATACAACCCAATAACAATAATTATGAAAAATGAATTTAATGTAATGTCTCAGCAATAATGTCTAATCAATTATAATCAAAGTTTAATTAAAACAAAATATTACTTTTACACTAAATTAATAATTACTTTTACAAAAAGAAAATAAAGTTCAAAGAAAATAGAAAGTTCTTACAATTTATCTTCTGCTAAAACTCCCGCGTTATCGTCTGAGCCCTAACGATTGCTCACCGGTAACCCGCTGGTGGGGAATTTTAAGCATAGTTCACTAAAATACTTGATGCCAATGGTGATCAATAGCATTCTTCCTGTGACGAATATTCTTCCTGAAACAATAATCTTTAGCCGTAGATCATACTTAAAATTCTAAAAATTTTATTTAAATTCTAAAATTCCCTAAAAATTATATTTTTGATGATCATTAAAATAAATTATCATACCCCTTTTTTGAGTTCTTTAAAAATAAAATTACTTTTGGAGGGCTGTTTTATTTCCTAAGTATTTTCAAAATAAAAATATCTGGAATTTTTTTTTCAAGTGTTTATTAAATTTAATTATTAATATTATTATTAATATCATTATCATTATTATCATTAATATCTATAATCTTTTTATGATTCACTTTGGTTATATTTCCCCGGGGGGAGGAGTTTCTTGGGTAAACCCAACATATGATTATAACGCCATAAATAGAGAAATGTCTTAAATTCTGTGAATCATGAAATGACTCTCTTTCTCCATTTCTGAAAATCATTTACAGTCATTTTCATGTTAAATTTTATTTGACTGTCTGACAATTCTATATACTCTTAACAGAAAAAATTAATACCTTGCCCAAGAAAAAATTCTTGTAGAATCATTCTGTGAAATTCAAAAATATTAGTTGACTGTAGACATATTTTCATATTGCACTATTTAATAATAAATTTTATAATCAACTGAATTAATAGAAATAAGGACAGAATCAATAAATTTTTAATGTTAATATAGTGATTAAATGTGGTAAGACATCAGTTAATCTACGTAAAAGTGATAGCAGTTTCCTGAACTTCGTAAAATTAATAAAACTAAACCCAGTATTTAATGTATGAATATAAAATTCAAAGAGTGTACTGCAGAGTATAACTTTTGGGAACTTTGTCTGTCAGACCACATAGCTTCTTAAATGGAATCTAAAATTAATTTAAAAGTTTTACATAGTAAAAAAATGTCATATGATGTTTGATACTTTAAAATATTTTACGCAGCTTAACTGAAGAAGTACCAAGAATGTACTAAATAAACAATAGATTAATTGTTTAATCAATCAAAAAATCCGTACCTCATTACTAATAAGTTGAAATTGTTTTATTAATTACCATTGATTTTCATAATGAATAATTAAGATATTTATTTGATGAATAAAAATTTCTGTTAAACTCAAATATTGTCAGTTTCGCCTGATAAAATATTTTACTCCACGGAACCAGCTCCTTTTATTATTGAATTGTATGATAAGAAATAGATCTTTTATTACAACCGGTGTTGATCTGCTTGGATCATATTGCGTGTCACAAATATTTTCCAAAAGGAATTACACGAAAAATTTTGAAAATTCGCATTTTTATGAATAATTTTTCAAAAGTGAAGTTGATCCGTAGTACCCTCGTAGATTTCCTTATCTCTAAAACTTCTCGATTTTATTAAAGTAAAAATTATTTTATTTTTAATGTTTGACACTTGGATTAAAAGATTTAATTTGTACCAATCTGATATGATCAAAACACGATCATTTTCAACTTTATAACTTTTTTATAATTTAGGTCCTTCAGTGATTTTCAAAAATTATTGATTTGTATCGAAAGAAATTTAAAAATGATCAATAATTAACATAATTAAGATGTGCTTTTAACTTAAATTCAGTTGGAAAAAAAAACAAAAATAATTTTGGTAGACTAGAAAAACAGTTCAAATGACACGCGATTCTGCTAATATTTATATTAAAATTTGTTGGTCTCTTTATGCTCAATCTTAGCTCTGGCTATAGTTATTAAGGAAAAATTAAATTGTGAAGAAAATAAAACAATCAAAAACTATAGTTTATTATAACAACCTTGATGTATCTTAAGATCAGGTCAAAGTGTATTGAATTTTAAAGGAATCAACAATTTAACAAAATTTAGATAAATTTTAAAACATACCTATTGTTAAGTATTTAAGAGAGCCGGCAATTTGATAAACTTGTCCAGTTTTAGAACATAGAATTTTTATATTCTATTATCAATTAATTAGAAAAATTTTAGTTAATGCCCCCATTCCTGACCCAGTAGCAGAGATTGTTTGTGATAACTGGAATTAATTTCATTTCGAAACAAGTCTATATCCTATTGTAGAATAGATAAAATAATTTCCAATTGAGAAACAATTTTGATTATATATGAAGATTCAAAAAAATGGTTAAAAATAAGAATATTTCTGGAAAATGTCTTAACAAAAAAATCTAAATATCAATTAACAAGAAAATATTACTAAAAGCAAATCGAAGAATGTTTTCTTAACATAAGAATTTGTTAGGTCTAAAATCTTATTCAATTCAAAATTTAAAATATAGAGAAAATACAAGGCAGAAATACAATTATCAGTATCAAAATTAGAAGGATTTAATTTTAAGTTTAATACATTTTGATACTGTTTTCGATTTGGCTGAGATTTCCTTATCAACAAGATATTTTATCATTGAGAAGAAAAAGACAGTTTTTCTTAATTAAACATTGCAATTATTGAATTATCACTTTAATGAAATTTATTTTAAATATCATTAAAAATTATGTTCTGTAATCATAAATAAAAGTTTACATAACAACCCCTAAATAATTGGGGATCAAACTAATTACAGGTTCCTTAGGCTTCATACTTTCCTAAATAATGCAAATTCAGAGGTTAATCTGACGGGTTTCACAGCTTTTCTCTGAATTAACTATAATAGTTAACCTTTTTCAGTTCGTTTTCAGTTCGTCGTTAAGGTCGTATTAAAATGCATATACATTTATTAATTTGCAATCTTATTTTTTGATTTGACATTTTCTCTATAAGTACAAGAACAAATTTGCGAATTCAAATAAAACTAGAAATGTTAAATGATTGTTAGCTAAAAATCGAATTTATATCACATTAAATGAAAAAGTAAGAATTGACAATTGAAATAACAATTGCTTTATTTTCGTGAACAGTCGTCGCTGACATCGACAAAATACATAAAATATCATAAATTTTTGCTCGAACTGGAAACAGGTTAAAATAACATTTAAAATAAAAATAATTTATTGACTATTCTTCCGACAAATAAAAAATTTAAACCATGTGATGATGCAAGAGAAGTAAAACTCTATCAGCATGCTGAAAATTAAAATAAACAACATTCAATTTTAATTGAAGATCACATTTCAGTGAAGAATTTCTTCTAAGTCACTCTGTGGCAAATTGGGCAAAAATCTAATTCCGGACTTGAACAACAGCCTATAGGAGACAAACCAGCAACCCACAGCGACAAGAACGGCTGTCAATTTTGAGGGCATATTATGAAAATACACAATAGTAATTATCAGCATAATGTCCCATAGTATAGAGAAAAGACAAAGGACACCTGTCAGGATTTTAACATTAACGTTGAGTTTTTTATATGA
The DNA here is from genome assembly GCA_037834085.1 of Bipalium vagum. NCBI lineage: Eukaryota > Metazoa > Platyhelminthes > Tricladida > Geoplanidae > Bipalium > Bipalium vagum. The sequence continues at coordinate 5,556 of JBBMKC010243893.1, forward strand.
CCTCCTGATTTTTACCACATCACTCGCTGTAATTAAATTGGATTTTGTTGTTTCGTTATTCGACAACACAAACCTCTCAAACCTATACCAAAGATTGAGAACTTTGGCTTCTTCGAAGATCCATATGTTGCACATTACTAATAAAAATACATGACCCGAAATATCAAATCCTAGCCATCCTCCGTTTTTCTGCTTACAAATTCGCTTATTAGGAATAGTTGGGTCTGATACAATCTTATTATCAATTTTAACATGACAAGACCCAGTCTCATTTTCTATGGTCTGAAATATACCTGTACAAATATACCACCAAATTGTTCCAACTAACAAGCGCAACACATGTCTTCTCATTTTTGCTGTATTATTACCGGTATAAATGTAACTTGTTGTAGCAATGAAGCAAAATAATAATGACAGGGTCCAACCCCAAGCCCATTTTGCAAAAAGTTGATTAAATATATTGTATTTATTTGAAAGATAGCTTGGTGGCATTCGAAAAATATCAAAATAGACCGATCCAACACTGACAATACACACATAAAAGCCGATTCTGTAACTGACATCAATCAAAAGTGGTTTTTTAGCAAATTTGTACAATGCCATAACAAAAAAATTTAATGGGTTAATAGGACCAGGAATACTTTTTTTCTTTGATGCCGATTTCGTAGAAGTGGTCTGACTTTTATGCAAATTCGAAAAACTAAATTTCTTTGAAGGTTCCATAATGTTACTATTAACTAAAATAATTAAAATTCAATAATTCAAAGATGTATCAAGTTAAATTTAGATACATGTCTCTTATTGAAAATTAAAACAAACAGTTTCAGAATTTAATGTAAAGTCCCCATAATTATTATAAAAATTGAAAATGTCTAAAAAACATTATCATACATGAGAATGTTATTTATGTAAACGAATAATTAGCCTATTATAATTCATAAATTGACTTTAAATCTATATTTTCATAATACCATTAAAATGCAATTAGACTGAAAAATACAATTTTAAGATGACTGCGTCACAATATGTATACAAATTTCTGAAAATAAAAATTATAGATTAAATTGATTCTCAATTATAATTTCTAAAAATCAAATATCTGATTAAAATTGTGATTTCATTATTAAAAGTTAAAATATCAAGTAAATATTAAACTGATTGAAAATAATCATGTAATTTCATATATATATCAAAATAGTTATCTAAATTTTAAAAATAACATTTTTGATATATATGGGAATTTATGAGCTTATAGCAGGTTTTGGGTCGTCGTCGGAAGGTAAATAATAAAAAAACTCATTGAAACATAAAACAGCAATCAAATATTTGTTCAATATCGTAAATGTACAAAAAAATTGTACCAATATTATTGGAAATTATTTTTTATTAGGTATATTTTTCACTGCTTATAATTATCATTTTTTTCTTTATACTCTTTTAAAGATCTATTTTCAACTCTTTTTTTGGTTTACTTTTCACATTTTCAATAACATTACTGTTTCAAAAGCGGATCTTGCATTTTTTATTTCATTTTTAACTTCTCTAAAATAACATTCTAATTTTTCTAAAATTTCCTCAAATTCTTTCCCAGTAAAAAGTTGATAAAAAAACATATAAAGATAATTGTCCACAGTATTCCAAATCTGTTTCAGATTGAAAATCAAATTTATTGTACTCTTTAACATGTTTTTCTAAATCTTCAAGTGAAGGTAAACCATAAGAATTAAAATAGAAATTTTTGTTGTATCCTACCCAATGAATTCCTTTTTGGTTTTTATTCTAATAATTAATAATTAAATGAGTTTCAGATTTGTTGTTGAGTTTATTCCATATTTATATAAGTAAATTATAAAAATAAAGGAGTTTTAACTTTTGAAAATCGAGAAAAATTTTCACTTAATTTTTTAAAAAATTTTTTGAAAAAACATTGGGAAATTATTATGTTGGGAAAATATTTTTATTCTTTCTCACAAGGATCTTAATATAAACCTATTTCTTGTTTTACAATTTTTATTTTATTTTTGCCAAATTTCCTTAATAATTTCTTTAAATCTTTTCTTTCAGATTTCTAAAAACTTTTATATTCAGAACTATTTACAATTGTATCTCCTAATCCTTTCTCAAAAAGCGCATGGAAGAAAAGTCCAGCTCTAGTTGTAGAAGCTTCGCTTGGTTTTAGTTTATCAATTTATGTTTGTAATTTTTTTTCCAATGTAATCTTTGTATTATTTTTTGAGATTCTTTTGCTTTATGTACTGCAGTTGGAACTTCTCCTGCAACTATATCAGCAGCTCCTAAAACTAGTATCAATGGAAGAACTCCCATTGATTTTTGTTCGTTAGATTGTTCTGCTTGGTTCTTAATACCTTTTTGATTCATTTTCCTACATCAATTATATGTTTTAATTTTTCCTCAGTGATTTCCGTCATTTATTTTTTAAAATTAAAATTAACTTTTTATGGAGAAACTAACTTTTAAAATTTTTTTGATCATTACCAATTATTACAATCTGAGATAAAATATTTTAATATTAATATCAAAGCATGATTTGAAAAATCAATAAAATCTGAAAACGTTGTTTTCCAAGTTGACAAATCAAACTTTAATTTTACTTAAATATAAAACAATGAAATTTCATTATTCAGTTTCATCAAATTTAAATATAAAAACAATAAAATGTATTTTTTTTTAATTAACCTTGTCCAACTCAAAATTTGTAGGTTAATCCAAAAAAAATTCAATTTATATTATCTAAAGATAACCAATTCAAAAATTTGTAAAATATAATTATTTTTATTTTATTTACAAATCTTTTATTTAAATTAAGTTTATATTTAAATTTAAAAACTACTTTTCTGCAATTCATGAGATTACATCTCATAGAGAGCTTCTTTAAAGCTCATTCTCATAAAATGACAATAGAATGTCTTTTCCATTTAAATCAATTAATCTACAAACTATTGGATTTGTAAAATAAATTTCATAAATAATAAAAATTTTATTTGTCCATTTTGCTGTGTATCCTTTTTCATATTAACTTTTGTATTTAAATAGATAGTATAAATAGATAAATGTTAGACTTATTTTAAAATCTCTTTCTCCCGAGAAAATAGTTAAGTCTGCTGACCATATATCATCTTTATTATTAATTTTAACTTTAAAAATTTTTTAGGTTTTCTAAATTCTTTATGAAGTTCATTTGCTAATTGCCTACTTTTTTCTAGAGGAAGAACTTTTGTTTTGCAGATTTTGTTAGTTTAGGAAGTTCTAAACCTAAAGCAACCTTGATTTTCATAATTAATTTTACTATTGCTCTTTCTAATTTTTCTCTTGGAGCTGGATTTTGAATTTTATTCATTTCATTTCTAAATCTGCAACATGTCTATTTTTTAAATCTGTTGACATATATTTTACACCATGTTTCATTGCTGATTGATCTATTCGATTTATTGGAATGGAATCAGGTTTTGGAATTGAGAGAATATTTAATTCTCCTGTTGCATTATAATTATTTACTATCTCTTCATAATTTTCTAAATGTTTATTAATATGCGATCCGGCTCGACTGAAATTTGCGACTGGATTTGTTTTATTTAAAGGATTTACAGATTTTAAATGTAATTCACCTGTATATTTTCCTGTTGTAAATTTATTTTAAAATGTATTATTTTTATTTGTCACCACCAACTTTGGGAAAAATATTTGGAAATTTATGTTAAAAATTTTTAAATTTTTTATTAGTCGTTGTTTATATAATTTTATTTGTAGCTTTTTATTAGTTGTTTTTATTCGTCGATGTCGTTGTTTTTTCGTTGTTGATGTTGATTTTTCTTTGTTTTCGTTGAATATTTTTTCGTGTTTTATTGTATCTTCATGATGACTTTTATTTTTTAGAAATATTTTTTCACAAAATTCACAAAACCATTTTTCAATCATTTTTTTATTTAAAAATTTGATTATTTTAGTGATACTTTTTATTTATATGACACAAAGGTTACCCTATTTGTAAACTACTTTTTGCGAACGAATGATCATGTGTGCCCAGAGATGGACGAACGTGTTAAGTATCTTAAATAGAGTGGAGCGAGTTAAGAGCTTAACGGTTTGAAGGTTTTTAGGCGTGCTTAAACTCTGATTTTTGATCGACTAAGACAACAAATTAAAGTACAAAACTTTATTTATATTAAATGACAATCTTTTTTTATAAGTTTACAAGACAAGAGTGATTGCTATTGCAACAATCATCTTTAAGAACAATTTACCGAGGTTCCGATTAATTAAAGGAAGGATGTCTTTTAGCACTGATAACAATACCAATGTATCAAAAGCCCTCAAAGATATGCAAATCACTACCCTAAATAGTATGTGAACTGCTAACACAAAAAAGCTGCTTCAGAAGTGAATAAAAGCAAAAAAGATTAATTGATTTTAGACTATACACAAACATTTATTTAAAAGAACTTTAATTATATAATTGTGTAATTTGCAAGAATTATCAATTAAAATGTTTTAATCAAGTTAATTATATACTAATACATAAAAAGAATACTTGTTAATTGCTTAACAATGTATTCTATAAATATATATTATAGTAATAAGAAATAAATACTCACTGTGGGCATATATTGTGATAATAAATAATTTGCACTTTCTGTAAGGAATTAATCTGATCCTTTTTATATATATTTGTAGTTGTGATCGGGCGTGATAGCTTCGTGTTAATTCTAAATATTTTTCCGTGTCACTGCGTGAATCTTATCTATTTTTATTTTTTTTTGTGCCTCTCATGAACAAAATGATGCACTGTAATTTTTATTATAATTTTATAATTAGTAAATAATATTTCCTTTAAATAGTAACTTATAATTGTTTTCTGTTTAATACTTACTAATAATAATTTTTCTATACATAATTTTGTCCTATAATCTATTTTTAGTATGTTTTACTTACTATATTATTTTTTACATTATTTTTATGTATTTTTTTAATGTATGTACTTTTATACAAATTAATAACAACAAAAATAATAATAATAATTATTATTATTTATTTATATTCCATTTTATTTAATTTTTTAATATACATATATATTTTTTTAATATTGTTAAGATCCTAAGTTGATGGATAAAAAGGATTTTAAAGGTCGGAGCGTGTATGTGGCTTAGGTCTCAACGGTT
>JBBMKC010243904.1:0-10732 GCA_037834085.1 Bipalium vagum
TCTTTCACATATTTTGGACCAGTAATCTTCTTAGATTTGATTCTCAATTTCTTCTTCGCATTCGCTACACTAGTTTTAGAAATTTTGAATTTAGTAGCTGTTGAACGTTCATTGATGTTTGGATTGCGCATATAATGATTCTTGATCTTCTACAACTGTTTAGCAGCTAACACGGATTGTTGTGGACCTGATTTCTTGGAGTATCCAACTTTATCAGTATCAACATAACGTTTCAACACATGCTGAATTGTTCGTCTTTTGCATCCTTCATCTACGAAGTGTTTAATCGTTATCTTTCGATCTCCACTATTGGTCACGAAAAACTGAATAATTCTCTTGTCTTCATCTTCACACTTTTTTGACTTCATCTTGACAGCAATTTAAAAACTAAACTTGTAAATCGTTAAATTGATATAGTTGATCTAAAATATTCAAAAAACTAAAGAAAGAAATTTAATATATTTAACACAAGAGCTATTTAAACAATGCGCAATTAAACCTTGGCCACCCTATATATATACTGTACTATATTATATATACACACATACTGTACATGTGAATTTTTAAATTGTTTAATGGTCAAGTTTTAGGGTTATAAATTATTACTTTATTTTATATTCAAAATGTTAGTAAGAAAAATTAATTCCATTAGATTTTCAGCTTAACATGTTCATTGCAAAAAAAGAAAAAAATCAGTTCAATTTGATTGCAATTATTTGACATAAAAAAGAATATTATTTTGATGATTAAAATTACTTATAATTATTGAGAAAGATTTAAGAGATATAAAATTCTAATTATTTCACCAGGAACAGTTAAATTTACAGAAACATCCAAAATGAGTATTACTTATATTTTTTAATTTTCTTTCTATTATTGGTAAATTCGTAAAATTATATTTAAGAAATCCAATATTCACCATATTCGTTAAGAAAGAAAAAGATATCACAAAATGAATCACTGAATTTTTCAATGTTATTTTCCAAAATCATCATTAACAAAAATAAGATTTTATTTATTTTTATCCAATCAGAAAACATTATTTTTCAATTTCTTTAAACTATAACAAAAAATTGTTTTATTTGATTTAACTATGTAATCAATAATATCTTTAAAATCAAAAGTATGTATTAATTTATTATTATTTTTTAAAAGTCAATTAAGATAAATATTCAAGTGATTAGACTAATATTTTTTATAAGGTTTTCAATTTATTTATGAATAAAGCTTCCAAGGTAATAAATGGAGAAAAAATCTAAATATTTTATACAAAAATATTTTTTCAAAAATCAAAATACCACAATCAATAAATACCAATACTCAATTATAGCTATTTATATTTTACCAGAGAGACGTTAAACTGATATAAAACTGATTTAAGACTTCCAAATCAAATGACTAAATAATAGCAAATTTAAATACCATAAAATTGATTTATTTTAATTTTAAATCCATTCCTCACAAAATAGTTTCATTAATCGATATTATGAAAAAAAATTATGGTAAAGTTTTCAAAATATATTTGTTCAGTAAAACAACGTGGTCTGAAGATATTCAAGGTGAAAGTGATAGTAATTTGCATTCGATTATCCGTATAACGCATCGAGGATCGATGAAGCGGATAAAAGATGAGATGAAAATTTTCCAAATGTATTAAGTAATTGTTGTACTGTTTAATTTATAGTTAAATTGCTCTTATTGACTGCGAACTCATTTCAATTCCATTAACGAAAATAATTATAATTGAGATATCTCAGTGTTCTGATATTAAATATTTAAGTGTAAACAATTACATATTGGAAAAAGAAATTTGAAAATAATTAAAAATTTACAATCATTTGAAAATGTCTTGTTATGAGAATCATACTAATAACCATATGAAACAATAGTAGCAAACTTTGTTATTATTCCATTAAAAAATGAATTTGAATAATTTGTTTTAATAATATCATCATATTGACGAAATATGATAACACGCACACGCACACAGACAACACACAAACACATACAATAAATAAAATTGTCTTTTCAAATAATTTATAATAAAAATAGAATAATTAATTTCAACAATTACACTAGAAATCTATAGTAGGTTACATCTATCATAGTGGTTAGACGTAAAAATCTTTCATCTCTAAACAACTCATTCATATAAAATTTCTCAAAGATGTGCATATTAACAAATAACACTTGAAAACATAAGGCAGGAAATCTGTGGATTGTTTTATTGTATTAATAAAAATAGAAATACTTTTATTTTATACCGAAATAAGACTAACGTAAATGTTGGGTTAAAATCTAATTTATATATTATTATTATTATTATTATTATTATTTTATATTTATAATTATTTTATTAATAATTTTATTAATATTTTATAAAATTTTATTAGTAAGCCCAAATTTGAGGTTTATCTTTTATTTTATTAACATTATAAATATTATTACTATTATTAAAACTGAAAATTAATTAAAAATTTCAAGACAATTGAAGATTAAATTAATGGACTTTGACAGAATTTTTCTTTTATCAAAAGTATATTACAAGTGAGACAAAATTTTACTTCCAGTGACATTTATTCTTCAGATTAATCTGAATGTTGGGATATGGTGTATTATTTTTGTAGGGCCTTCTTTTGTTTAGGCGAGTTGACCTTTTATTGAAAGTAGAATTTTTGCTCTTGAGAAACAGATTTATTTTTATTGGCGGAAATATATATTGATTTTTTAAATTATGATTAAAAATTGATATTTTTGAGCAAAATATTACGATTATTATTTTTATTGACGATTCTTTTCATTAGAATTAAATATTAATTAATTTATTAATTTATCATTGTTTTAAAGTAAATTGTTATTTTCACTAAAAGACGACTAATATCAAAAAAGAAAAATATTATCAAGGGACGTATCGTATAATTTGATGAAATAAATTATTACTGAAATAATTTTTCATTGAGATTTTATTAAATGGAAGAGACTTTTGTAAAAGATTTATGAATTGCCAACTAAGTAAAGTAAGGTTGGCTTTGGGATAGTTGCAGATTGTAATTGATTTTTTAAATCGTTTTTTATAATATATTAATATTTTTATAATATTTACAATATATATTAAATCAAACTAATATTATTAGAATCATATAATTACAATTCTAGCATTTCCATTTCTTCTCTTGATTACTCCATTAAAATGTTTGAGGATTCTAGATCTTGCTCTATTGAGAATGCTAATGTATGGGTAAACAAAGGTTAAACAAGAGACATTCCATTATTCAGTCCTTCATAAAGAACAAAAATGAGTTTGTCTGAGATTTACTCAACGGTTGGATTAAAAAAAATGAAGCATGAAGGCCTGATTAATCCTGGACACTCAAAACGTGTATTTATTACTTCTGGCTCTGTTTGAAAATGTATGGAATCAGAAATGAAGTAATAAACCAATTGTTGAAAGGTTGGTCTCCACAATTGGTGTTTCAAAACTATCAACAATATCAATATTTCAATTGAAAATATCTATCTCTTGCTGGGATGTTATCCATCGAGTCCGCTCATACTGCCTCCAAAAAATGTCAGATATGGAAACACACACATAGGATGATGCTGATGCTCAGAAGCAGAAGATTGTTGGACACAAATTGTCGTTAGATGCTCGCTTTCAAAAAGTCGCATAACTCTATACAAGATTATTTAGCTCAATAACTTTTATACTACACGAATTAATGCAAAATATTTGTACGAGAAATTCGAAAGTGGTACATTTAACCTTTAAGAAATTCTACATACAATATGGTCTTCAAATTTTAATGATGACCAATTAATTGCACTTATAACAGAGAACAGCTGTCAAGCATGCAGAGATTTATCTGAGATGATGAAGAGCCTTTCAATTATAATCTTCAGTCAAATAAAATCTAATGCATATAGTCAAAAACTGAGTGCTTATGTGAACATATACGCTGAACAAAATAATCAAAGAAAGTCGTTTAAAAATTGGATCTCAAAATCTTGTTGGACACCGATCAATACACGACTACAAAAAACGGTATCCTCATCGAATAGTCACGAGTTGAAAAAATTATGTTTGTATACAAAGTTGAAGCTAAAAAAGGAGTAGTTGGCTCTTTGGTGGTCTGCAACGTCTAAAATAAAACAAGAATTATATTTAAAGGGAATCATGATTTCTCTTTGGCTGAATTGGATTTGTGGCATACACGCGGATGTGTTACAGAAAAACTATTCAGTTGTAAACAAGCACCTCTACATGAATTGGGTCAAATAAACGACATTATAAAAGAGAAGACAAGATAAAAAATTAAACTCATTCTTCTACATGAAAACACAAAAATGGCCACAGAAAATATTGTTAAAACAAAACCTCTATGAATTTAAAGTGGATGTTCTTCAACACCCTAATGCCTTAGAGCAGGCGACAATAGATTTTTATTTTTTTTCATTTTACTATTTACTGTTCTCTTTCTACAAAATGAAAGTCAATCAATAAGGATGAAGGTTGTTCAATTAGTTGACTAATTTCTTTCTTAGTAAATCTAGCGATTTTTGGAAGTATTTTTTTGATAAACTGTTGGAAAATGGGAGGTCATCTAATAACAGAAATTATATTATCGATTGATTTTTTATTACTACTTTTTATTATTTAAAAATATAATTCAAAATCACGAAAAAGTTAATATTATGCGTAAAAATAAATAATGCGGATTTTCTTGATAACCGAAGTATTTTAATTTCGAAACAAAAGTAAAAAATAATTTATTCAAATAATGGCTATTGTTATCCACACATTTCTTCCATCTTTCAGTCAATTTATTCAGCCATCTCAAAAGAACTTTTGTGTTTTCTAGGCAAAACATCCAGAGACCAAATTTTGGACATCTTCGCACGATTTGAAGTACTGCTCAGCAAGTCCGTGTGCCATTGAAAGGAACAGGTGAAAATCTGAAGGAGCAAGGTCTGGTGAATAAGGCGGGTGGGTGAGTACTTCCTATGTCATATTTTTTAAGATGCTTTTAACTGCTTTAGAAGTGTGAGACGTTGCGTTGTCATTTAGAAGAATTATTTTGAAATGTTTATTGATCCATTCTGGACAGTTGACTATTAAAAACTGATTCAGCTGGGCTATTTGGTTTTGTTATCTCTCTGAATTAACACTCTCACCTGGTTTGAGAAGATCATGGTACACCACGCTTAATTGATCCCACCAGACGCAGAATATTGTTTTCTTTCCGAAGCGGCCTGGTCTTGCAGGTTTTTTTTACGGTTGACCTGGGTTAACCCATGCTTTCGTAAGTTTGGGATATTCAAAATAAATCCTTTTTTATTTACTGTCAACAGTCAATGGAAGAAAGACTTCCTTTCGAGCAGTTGTAAGAGCATTTCACTGAATATTTTTAGGTTTTCTAGTTGTTTTTCATTCAATTTTTCTTCCTTTTAAAATCTTATCCATAGCATAATCCATAAACATCACATAATATCCTGCAGCTTTCTGAAGCAGTATTTTACATCATGAAGTAATGAATGAGAACTTCCCGCAAGTGTTCTTTGATTATTGTAAATGTTTACATATTTAGATCTAAAAATTTTGAAATTATTAACATATTATGAAAATTTAAATGATTACCCTGTGAATTAGATATTTCAATTCAAAATTATATTTCGATATCTCACTAAATCTATTCCAAATAAATCCACATTATTTAATTGCGTCCCTAATAAAAGAAAGTATAATATTAAATGAAACATTATTAAGCGTAGTACTTTTTATATATGCTTTGGTTAAATAATAAAAAGCAAAATATATTCTCTAATAATTTTGTATTAATAATTATTAATTATAATTACAATTACAATTATAATTGTTTCCTAAAATGAAGATTATAATCAATGATTAATATGTGAGCATCATAAATAATAATAATATATGAATATTATAATGTGTTCCCATTTCCTCAACCAACTTAACTGATATTAATTAATATGGCATTTAATTATTAAATAATTATAAAAGTCAATAAGCTCTGGGTATTACTAAAAAGGGAAAATGCTTAATAATTTTAAACTACATTTGGAATTAATGAGAGATTAGAAGGAAGAAGCAATGCTCACCATTAATTCAGCAGATATTATCTATTAGAATTGGCATTTAAATATTGAATACTATAATTTTCTATCAAATTTTTTCTAATTGATTTTAGTTAAGAATTATCATTTAATTACACAGAATAAATTGGCTAAAATTTCTTTTATATTTAATTAATTAACCATTATTAATTATCAGTTTTCTAGACTGATATACTTTTGAAGTTGAAATCAAGAAATAAAATTAAAATCTTTTTATAATCAGAATAAAATCTTTTGGAAGATATAAATATTTGATAATTTTAATTTTTAATTCATATTAATCTTATATATATATAACCACGTTATTTATATTTTATTTACTCTTTCTGTTTCTTTCTCATTTTTGGTTTGGATATTAGACAAAAGTTGAAAAGGAGTTAGAAAATCATTCCACGGTAAGAAGAAGGTTTTTAATATTATCGGAAGTATATTCAATTCATTTCAGTTATTATAACATAAGTCTGTCAAAGAAAATAATTTTTTTTAAGGAAACTTATCCTAGCCGGAGATGATTTTGTATCAACAATTTTTTATTTTTAATAATATACTGATCTCTACTTAATATATACATATTTATACATTTCATGAGAAAGCATTGGATTGAATTTATTTTAATAGATAAAATAGACCTAAAATTTATTGGTAAACTGCATATATTATTTGTGCTCTCTTTTGTTTTAATTGATTCTTTAATTATAAATTAATAATGAAAACATCTTTGAAAAAAAAATTATTCAATAAGTGGACTACTATAAATTATTAAATGATAATTATATAATTTTGTTGAATTATACAACTATTATTCAATAAATATAATTATGGTATAATTTATTAAGAACATTAAGAAAGAAATGTGAACAGAATTTTACGCTTCTTATAATTTTTTAACAATTCTTGAGGAAAAAATTTATTATCACAAAATGTTGACTTCAAAAATTTGTATATCTTCTACAAAATAATTAGAAAAGTTCAATGTCTTCTTTTTACTACCAACATAAACATTTTGATTCACTCTACAGATGAATTTGATTTTGATTTAGTTTTAATCGAATGTACTATGGGAATTAAAATAATACCACTATTACTCAATCCGAATTCATAATTTCACATCAACTTCGGTACTTGTCCGCCATTTTTATGCTTGGAGAAAACGATTCAACACAGTTGACGAGCTGAAATCTACAAGGAAAATATAGAGAAAAAATTTTCAGAATATCTGGTAAATTCAATACCAGTTAGACTCAATTTATCAAATAATTTATTCCCGTGCATGTTCAATAAACTATTAACATTAAAATTATATCTATTTTTGTCGTTGATATTATGTAAAAATTAAAAGTCTATAAGCGCGTAAAATAATTTGAGTCTATATTTTATAGTTCCTTTCAACAATTTTTGAAAAAAATTTGGAGTATAAAGTTTTTCAAAATCAAAATTTATTAAAAGCAACGCAATACTAACTTTTTGGTTATATTTGATTTTGAAAAAAAGCTACATATAACACAAAATTGCGATATAAATAAATCTCACGTACCATATTAGGTAGTTGCCTTATATCTAGCTGTTTGTTTTCATTAACTAATTTATTAAGCATTTCTGCGATAATTTAACACAGTTGGTAAGATTCCTGCAGTATTAATATTAATTTTAAGTTGTACAGCAAACAAAATCGATCTATTTAGCATGAACAATTTTATTAAAAAAATATTCGTGAGATGCATTGGTTTTTTGTTTTCATCTCTAAAAAGTTTAGGGTAGACAATGTTCAGGTCAACCAAAGTACTTTTAATATGAAGATTTGGAAAAGTTGTTGATCAAATATCGATCCAACAATTGAAACAATATCAGAAGTCATTAATGTAAATAAGTCTATGAAAAGCAGAAGATTAAAACAGAAAGTTGGAAAATGGTTGCCTCATAAATTGAAAGAAGCAGATATGATTCATTAGAAACAAAATAATTAGACATTTGTCAGCTGCTGCTCAGTAGCAAAGGAAAAATACTTTTTACATCTATTTATTACGTCTGATGAAAAATTGATTTTTTATGGAAATCCGAAACGTAAAAATCATAGGTGAAGACAATTAATCCTGGAAATCAAGATGAAAACGAGAATTATTTGAACACAAGGTTGTCTATTTTTGTGATCAAAGTAGTATTTATTTTAAGCTACTGAACAAACTTGAAAGGATTGATGATCAGTGTTACCAACAACAACTAGAAAAATTGAGGGAAGCATAAAACAAAAAAACGGTCAGACTATTCCAATAAACATGAGACAGTGTTGCTGAAGTATGATAATATTTGACCCCACACTTCGATTTAAGTGAATAATATGATAGCAGAATTTGGAAAAATGGTTTTACCTCATCCACTATACTCACCAGACATTGGACCAAGTGATTACCACTTTTTTCGTTCAATGCTACATGGGATTAGTAATCAGTACTTCAACAGTCATTATGATATCGAGGAATGTCTTGGCTATTGGATCAATTCCAAAAAAGAAATTTTTATTATCCTGGAATTCATTTGTTGCCAGAAAGGTAAGAAAATATTGTTAACAATGATGGACTCTATGTATGTGGACTTTTTATTTACGTTTCCTATTATTATAAAACATCGAGAATTAATGTAACCCCATAATATTGATAATATTGCAGTAATTATAAGAGATCCAAAAAATAATTGATTTTTAGAGCGATATGCAAGAATCATAAAGACAATAAAATTTAGCTTAAATATTTAATAAATTCTATTGTTCCACTTATTTTTCATACATTGACTATTTTTTATGAAATACTTTTTAAATATAAAAATAAAATAAAATTTTTTTAAAAAATAAATTGAATAAGTGAAAAGAGGATTAATTCACACCCCAAAAATTATAATTTTTATATGGCTAAAAAGATTAATTAAGTAAACCAATGGCTCCAAATTTATAATCAATTGCCTTAATTTAGAACATTTTCCTATAAATAATTGGTTTCCTTCGTCTCCTAATTTGAATAACATTCAAATGTAAGCTTCGTTAAAGCTTAAAATTTATATTTTGATAAAAATCTTTTTAAAACTCCCTATTTGTTATATGTGAATCTTAATTTACATAAAAAGTTATTTTGATAGTTTTATGTTATGTTAACTCATCTCTCAATGTGAAAAGATCGACATGGTTCATAATGTTATAATGTTCTTTATTTACCATTTGATATATTTAAACAAAGACACAGTTGATTTAGAATAATTTAAAATTTTAATCTGAACTTACTCCAAGATATCGAAATAAGAAGTTAACATCGAATTAAAGAAAAATGAGGCTTCACGAGGTGTTTATCTATGAACGAATATGAACGAATTATCATAGGAATTCTATATTTTAATATTAAAATTTCCAAAATATGAACCCAGACATTTAAAATTATTTAATTTCAAGCCGCACAACATTTTGCAAAGCCAAGGTTAAAATAAATCCATGGTGATCGTTTTGGTGGTCCTGTCTATTTCATTACAGCTTCTGGAATCTGAACAAAGATTTTATGGTAGAGAGGTAATGTCAGCAAATTGAAGAAATGTACCTAAAATCTCAACAACAACATCCAGTATTAGTCAATAGAAAAGGATCGCTTCTGCTTCACCCAAACGTTTGACCGTAGGTCTCACATATGACCCTACAAAAATTGAACAAAAGTGGCTACGGAATCCTTTCTAAACCTTTCATCAACTGAGTTCCACTTCTTTAAACATTTTGATCACTTATAAAGAGATAGATGTTTCAGAAACCAAGAAGAATCATTAAAGGATTTTATCGCTTCCAGAACTCAGGAATTTTAAGATGAACAAAATGTATAAAATCGAATGATCCACATTTTGATTAATAAAGGTTTGATTAACTTGAAATATTTACATTAAAAGTAATGTGATCAAAAACCGACATCCAATTTTAAATAACCTTGTGTAAATAATTTTTTAATGTTTTGATTCACATTTTTGGTCGTTTAAAATTAAAATATTGATTTCCTATGAAAATTTGTTACATTAAAATTATAACTTTTTTACCAATTATTTAAACAACTATTTTAAAAAAATGTCTAAAAATTAAACCTCACCCAGGACATGTGAATATTGATTTAAAATCAAAATAAAATATGTAATAGGAAAAAATTCCTGATTTCATTTAGGTCTAATATTTATCTTGTTCTTTAACTTGCAAATATTGTCTTTTTCTTTACAGAGTTAGGTAATTTTACCAAATCGAAAAAGGAAAATGAAAATAAAATAAAGACTCATCTACTTTCCGAAAATAATACCAGATTTACTTTATCCAATTTCACTTTATTTTATGCAGATTTCTTTTATTTTAAGATTGTGATTATTATCATTTCTATGGTTCTTTAATAACAGTTTCCTTTTATCCATTATATATTATAGAATCAGTGTGATACCTTTTGTACTATAATGTTTCACCCTTTTTCTATAATATTGGGTTGTCCGGAAAGTTCGTGCGTTTTTTACATGAATCTTTTTGGCCTTAATTTTGAGGCACTTAAACAAATCAGAAATATATAATTTATATATCGTTCGAAAGCTGAAACATTGT
>JBBMKC010243915.1:0-10732 GCA_037834085.1 Bipalium vagum
AATAATAATAATAATAATAATAATAATAATAATAATAAGAAGAAGAAGAAGAAGAAGAAGAAGAAGAAAAATAAGAATAAAAATAATAAGAATATTTATAATGGTTAGGATAATTTTCTCAGAGATTTTTATTTTACATGATCATGAATAAAAAATAAACATAACATAATAAAAATTATATTATTATTATTAAATAATCACACTAATAAATAATCACAATAATGTTTTTATTATAATCTTAAAAATTGTTTATATAATATTGTTTTCACAAAGTACCAATTTTTAAAAATTCTTTCTCAATCTCCACAATATAAATATAAATTAATTATAGAATTTAAGTTTATTTTATAATAATAAATATTTGTTTAAATATTTGTAATTGTGAAGGAGAAATTAATGGAAAACCCATTTTAAAGATTTGAAATCCTTGAATATTAATATTTTAAATTTTTTAACGTTTATAATTGCTTTCAAAATTTTTATTTCCTCCTTTTATTTTAAAAATTTAAATAAAATTTTATTTTTCATTTTTTTTTATTTTAACTTTATTTTTTTTATTTTCTAACAACGTGAAAAATTAAAAATGTACTGAAAATAAAATAATTAATTCATTAGACGAAAAAGTAATATATTTTTTGAATAACAAAGTATACAATTCATCTTATAGAAACCTGACAAATTTAATTAAATTTATTTATTCTGAACACTCAAATATTAAAAATAGATATTATTTTTTATAAAACATAATATTGAAAATATAGTAAATAAGTAAATATTTCACAACATTTGTTTTTGTAAATTCGTGACTAGCTTGATCAAAATCAGAGAAGACTGTAAATGAATTAAAAAAGCATTAAGAAGTGTAAATAACTATATTAAAATATATATATAAATAAAATAACGTATTGGTATATTATGCTTAAAATTTATTTTATATAATTATCTAAATAATTGTATGATTATTTCCTTATTAGAATAATAATAATAATAATAATAATTATAATAATAATAATAATAATTATTATTATTATTATAAGTTTTAAATAATATTAATAAGAATTTTAAAATACTTTTTTTTAAAATAATTTTTAAAATGTCCTCTGTCAGAATCCCGCCTTGGGGATTTTTCGGCAGATTAGCTAATGGATTCCCTGACAGGATTCCATTAGTTTTGATGAGACTAGGGATTGGTGATCGTAGACCAATCTCTACGACTATAAAATAAGACGGCTATTCCTGTTAATGGCCGGACCTCCAAAAGAAAAACAAAGAGAAAATTCAGCTCAGGAACATTTGCGCCGAACACGATTTAAAGAAGATTTTTGTCCGAAAACGTTGCAAGGCTATTCCGCAGAAGACGAGATCAGGATATTGGTCGAGGAAGATCCCAGTAATTATTTTCTCGATTATGCAGCCGGATTTTACAAGGGGACCCAGCTAGCTTGGGAACCCCTAGGCGACCTGAGAAGGGCCTAGAAGGTGACCTTAGGACCCCTTGTCGCTTCCATGTATTTATTTTATCCTTGTTTTTGTTATTAAATTATTATTATTAATTATTGATTTGATTTTTCTTTAGTATTAACGTTGACTTTGAACTTGATTTTATTTTGTTCGTTGATAAAGTTTCAGTTTTGATTTGAATTGAGTTAGAAGTTGTAATTGTTGCGAATAAAGTTTTATTTTAAGTATTTTGAATTATTTCTTAAGGGGACGAATACAGTATTGTGGAGGGTGTTTGGGAGGGGACACAACGATTTATAAAAAGTGAGGAGTCACGAGCAGACGAGCACACGTTACTACGTCTAAGTATAATAGTAACAGTATACATAAATGTAATGGTAGGGTATTTTTCAGAATAATTAGGGACTGATGTGTTAAATGAGTTCTGAATTCTCCATTCTAGACTCAGATAAGTCTTTTTGTCTTGGTTTTCTTTTTGTGTGTGAATGATGAGTATATTATGTGTTATATTCTGCGCAGCCGAAGATTGGTGAAAAACTAGTTAGCATTTTCCTGCAATTATTCATAAATTTCAGAATCCAAGAAGACGAAGAAAAGAATGCAAAGATGATGAAAAACAGCGACATAAACTAAGTGAAGATAAAAAAGAAATATGAAAAAGATGGTGCAAGTGTTATTAAATAAAGTGTTGCTTTTTTTAAAATACTATGTTAAAATGTGATAAATTGCTTTTTCTGTTTAAGTGTAAAACATTTTGTTTAATAAATTCACCATTACCTATTTTACAATGAAAATTTTCGAAATTAATGAAAAAGTACGATCTGTACGGTAAAAAAAAGTTTGATGATAAAAAGCTGAAGATTTTACTCAGTCCGTATTCGTGCCAATCACAAAACAAATTACGACATCATTGTAAGTAGATTGTTCAACTATTACCAATCGTTTATAACAAAAGGGAATCCAAGATCAATAGAATTAGATGCCGTACGAATTAAAGCCAAGAGCTTCACAATTGACTCTAAAGTTCCTTTTATTTTTTTAAGTATGTTAAATATTTATATTACATTTAAAAAAGACTTTCAAAAAAATAAATAGAAATAATATATAATTCAATCGAAAAATTACGTCAAGAAACTCTGTATCCTCTGTTTCCGATCAATTGGCGACGAATCAAATATCTGTTCGTATTTTTAAAATATCATACATTTTTTATAAACCTATTTTTTGAAGAATATCAAAATGTCAGTGTACTCTGAACATTTTCATTAATGATGTATTTCTAAATCATTTGACATTAAGTTTTAATTAGGCAGTTCAATAGTTTTTCGGAATTATTTTCGTAATCAAATCAAAGTCCTATCACAAAAAAAATAATCTGATTATGGAATGAGATAAAAGTATGCTGTATTTAGGAAACCCAATTAGCATATGTTTTACGACAAGTATTCATAAAACCTGGTAGAATTCTTAAAGAAAGAGACTGGAACTATGTTAGAGTCCAAGACACCCCAGACATTATCTTTTTCAGAACCATTAATATTAAATTAGGAAGGATGCCATTATATCTGTAGATTGTAATGATTAATATTCTATGCGGATGGGATATTCAAATTGTCTGTCAGATGGCAGAAGGTCTTGGAACAAAAAGGACAATGCATCATTGATTAAAATATTTATTACTGATAAAACTTTTGGTATTAATTTTACTAAAAAATGCGAAGTAAATTTCCGAACCACCGAATATATGAATATTATTGAGAGGTTTTATTTCATTTTCTTTTTTTAAAACGAGTTTTTTAATCGATTATATAATTTCCATCGTTTTTGCCACCTTGTTGGTAGAGTTTCAATTCCCCGGCTTTAAAATTCTGTATTTTTGAAGAGAAAAATGATTCTAGGTGAGTTCGAACATCATTGGCATTTTTGAAATTTTGCTTCCTCATGGAATGTTCCATGGACCGGAAACAAATGAAAATCCGATGGCACTATGTTTGGAGAAAATGGGAGATGTGGTAAAACTTCCTAGTCTAGATGCCTTATTCTTTCTTTGGTTTATGTTGCTGTACGAGGTCTTGCATTATCATGTTGCAATATTACCCCTTTTCTTATAACCAAACCTGGTAGTTTTACGAACAATTGGTTTCGTAATCTATCCAATTGTTGGCAATACAATTCAGCCTTAACTGTTTCTCCTGATTTCAATAGTTCAAAATGAATTATGCCACCGCAGTCTCACCAAATGCACAATAATACCTTCTTTAGAGTGAGGGATGGTTTCGGAATGGGTACGACTAGTTGATTTAGAGAAAGTCATTGCTTGGTGCTCTTGTTGTTGTTGTACAAAATTCATTTCTCGTCACCAGTAACAGTCCTTCTTAAAAACTATTATTTTATTGCCTGCACAAAAGAGATGTACAAATTGTACGCCGTTGATCTTTATTCATCTCCAACAATAGATGTGGGACCCATATACCAAATGTTGGCACTTATTGACTTTAAATACGTCTCCATACACATCAAAAATCGTCTTTGTTGCAACGGTTGCATTAACACCCAATCGAAAATGAAACAGTATGCAATGACGTAAATGTTCCTCACTTGGTTGATTCTCTCCTATTTGATATCAGAATAATAAAAACGTTTTAACTTAATTATAATCAATATTCAAGGTCAATGATTGTAATTTAACGTAATAAAACACGTGTTTATATATTCAGGGTCTGAGATAGAATGAAGCAATCATTGCATACTAAAATTAATTGATTACTTATGGGTACTCCTAATATAAAGCAGATATTTAATTAAAATAATTTCAAATTAAATAATTTAGACCCCGAGGACCCTCGAATGGATGGTGTTGAACCAGTGAGTCCAAACTGGATACAAGATTGAGAGTTATTATTGCTGGTAAACAGTTTTTTGGTAAAAATCTATAATTAACCTCCATAAAATTAATGATTAAAAAAAATAACTAAAACTAAATTTTAGAAGTTTCACAAAAATATTCTCAAGATAAATCTGGATTCAGGATACAATATTTAGGAAAATGCACTTAACGATAAACGATAATCTCAAGAAACCTATACGAATCCGCACACAAAGATCTTATAAACAATATCCGAAAGTATGGAGATTAAAAGAATCATTAGAAAGACCTAAGAAAACTTTTAATAACCAGTAAAAGTAAGTATAACTGGAAATCTGCAGACATTAATTTTTCAAGTTTTCCACGAATACATCTGTGAAATGATTTCTAAAGAATTTTCCTCTATACATTTCTAGTCGGTTTTCAAAAATGATAAATTGTTTCAAAAATTTTAAAATAGCTTCTAAATGATATTATTTGATATATACATTTTTATTCAATATTAAATATCTCGAGTTTAAACCAAATCCGATTCTATCAGACGGTGAATTTAGAACAATCAGTAAACCAATAACGTGTATTTATATCACAATGTAAGAATGGTACTCGCAAGATAAAAATAGTTTTTCAAAAAGAGTTCAAATAACAATAGTATAAACTAGCAAATTGTCAAATGGGTACGAGGAAAAAATGATACTGATCACAAAATTATCTAATCGAACATTCACTCAATCTGTCTAATAATCAAAACACAAAAATCAAATATAATAATTCAATGATAATAATCAAAAATCAATTAATCAAAAATTAAATTAATAAATAAAAGAAAAAATATGTTATCAATAAAACCTATTATGAAAGAAAATATCCTACGAGATGAATCCTGTCTGGATTCCCGAACTATCAGCTGAGCCCTTCATAGATAGCCGCTGATGGAGAACCAAAACATAATCCCAACAAAAAGTTCATAATATGTGTAATAATATCATTTTCTTCAAGTAAAAAATAACGAATGTCGTTTCTTCAAATAGCAAATAAGGAATAACGAATATTGCTTTCTTCTTTTCGGAATTTTTTATATTTGAAATAAATAATCAAACTTTGTTTTTAGTTATAATAAAATCTAATAGAACGGTTTTTTTAATATAAAATTTATTTTAAAGTTAAAATATTAAACAAATTTAATTCTAAATTTCAATAAGCAAAGGTGATGATATCTATCTATTATATCCAAAAAAGAACACCCATTTAATGGAAATTAATTGGATCATAGTAGACCTTTAGCGTTTTACAATTTTGATCCTATAATCACAATGATTTTCTGTTTGTTTTGTTTTCAATCATACTAAACAGATCATTTTGTTTACAGTCTCCATAAAATTGGCCACATTAGATATCTTTTCCATTCTTAATACAAGCAGTTATAATTCTCGAAAGAAACCCCAATTTTACTTTTCTTATCATAGGTAATGTATTTTGACTTGGATGGTGATTGAGGGGCTTTATTTATCATTTATGTGAACAATTCGGAAATAAAAATAGAATTTTGTATTTTCAATTTTATGTTTATTGATGGTGAATTGATAGTGAACAATTGATTATTTATCCTCAGAAATGTAAAGTATATAATATATAAACTAGAAGCGGTAATTATTATGCGGATTAGATATCTAACTGATCATAAAAAGAACCCAAATAGATTAATGAAGATCTCGAGTTGAACTCGGCAAAAATTATTATAAATACTTATTTATAGTACATGGAACATTTATTCATTAGAAATCGATTTTCATAACATTGATAATTTTATTGTCATTTAAATTTTGTGTAACGTAGTACTTGTTGAAGATACAAGGTAGTATTAATGAATGAAGGCATTATTGAGACATTTTGTGATACATTTTTTGTGAAATAATATGTGGTAAGATAAAGTAAGGGTTTTAGACTTATCATAAAAATCTGTATCTGTTTTGGTCTTAATCAATAAGTAACTTCTCTTATCGATTATATAGTTTGACATTCGCTAAATCAAAAGGATATTTCAATATAAGATTAGATAAGATAAAATAAATAAATATTCTCTTTATCTTAGACTTGATTACTTATTATTTAATAAAAAATATAGTTCAAATATTCAGCAATGAAACCAATGAATGCAAGGCCAAGTAGCACAAAATTTACTGAAAGAATAATTGAAGTGTTTTGCACTTGTATAAATTGGAAATTATACATATAGATACATGTGTATACATTACAGAAAATAAACCCACTAGAGCTACAAATACGTACTACAACTGTTATTACGAATCAATGAAGAAAAAAGAACGATGACGAACCCTAACCGAAAACGAGTGCACCGAAAATGGTAATGCACGGGTGATGACTTTTACCTGAACAAGCGAAGGAGAAATCTGTAGTCACAATTACAGTTTTAACGACGAAAATTAAAAAGTAATCTAAGCCCGGATATCATATTACCTAAATTTCAAAACCGGCTACCCAATAACCCTAAATAATACTTTCAGATAAAAATCTTGAAAGTGACAGTAGTACGAATTATCGTGAAAAAGGTTGGAAAAGCAATAATTAAAATTTAATATCATTTTTGTAAAAAAAAAGTTTGAGACCCAGTATCGACGACGAAAACAGATGGGGGAGGTTGGAAGTCGAAAAACAAAAACAATTCAACTGCAATTTCCAGGAAATGAAATAAAAAGTTTAAATTAAAATTGGTTTCTTTTCGTTGATTGTTGAGTGTTTGTCACCCTTCACAATAATTGACGATTTACATGAAAAATACTTATCTGATTTCAATGATGAACTTCTTCGATATTCGTTGTTCAAGCCTGTGTTCAGCCTTGAATATGGCTGAAACTATTACCTTGAAATATAAACGGTTTTGGGTGGACATTGATCAGGATTTGAAAATGTTTCAAATAAGGTATCAGATTTAGGAAACTTAGTCAAACAAATTTTGTTTAATTTAATTAATGGGGTAAAGATGAATAATGTTGAATTTTTTTTTAATAACAAAAGCACTTATAATTATTTTATATTATCTCGAGCTATTAATTATTAAGTTTAATTATTGAAAGTGAGTCTTTTAACAATATTGTTTTTTATTTAGTAAGTAATATAAATTTTAAGTAAACATAAAACGAAAAAGATAATTTAATCAAAATATTTTCCATATTTAATAATAACTTTCTCATTATTCTGGAAGTTGATGATTTCCTATATAGAAGAAATCGGCATCTTTAGTGGCTTTCTAACCAGTGTTTCATTTTTCAGTTTCCTCGAAATGGACAGATAGGTCTTCATGCAGAATTGTATCAAAAGTTGACCGTTGTAATCAATAATTCATTTTATTTCATCAAACCTTCTAATTAGAAAGGAAAAATTGAAAATTTAAATTTCAGTTATTTTATACGTATAACTTATAAATTATAACTTACGTGACTAATTAAATTTATTCTTCAGATTTATTTGATGATTTTAAACAAATAAAATTTTACGACACTTTAATCAAATGAGGTCCACTATTTGGTTTTCTGTTTTATTATTAAAGTATACATCTATCTGAACGATTGATTCATCTTCTATTTATATTCACTTGGATAACGTTTTATTATTTTTTTATTTGCTCTAAATATATTTTTGGTAGTGAAGTCTTTAAAATGAAATTCATTCACATTTTTGTCATTCTTTTTTTCTTTATCAGAATGATTTTGTATTGGGTAAAAATTATCATTATTTTTATATTTTTTGAAGGATATTTAATTTCTATTTCAATATACAGTATAGAGATTAATATGAATTAAAAACTACGCCAAATTTTCGATATAAGCGATCTCGGATGTATCTTTTTTCCTCAAAAGGTGGCATGTACAAAATCGGTCGATGAAAGCAAAAAAGAACACCAAATTATATATATTTAAAATTGTATCTTTAACAAATTTCAATATACACATTAAAAGTTTTTAAGAAGAGTCTTACTTCTAAAGTCACTTGTAGAGAAAATTTTGTGTATTTGAATAGTTTGGATCTATTTGAAATTCTTCCTCATTTCTATATTTCTGAATTATTAGTTATTCCATTAAATATATTTTTATTTACGTTTTGTTTATGCTCTTTTGAACGTTGATGAGAAAATATTGGTCATTTTTTATTTATCCTTCAAAACCTTGAAATTTATATATATTTTGTATTTTACCTATATAACCATTATATTTTAAAATTTTATGTAAATTAATAATTATACTTTTAATCAATATAAACAAATTGTCAATATCTAAATTACTTCAAAAAAAGTATGTTGACATACATCATGAACATCATATATTGTATGATGAATACTGTTTATATTTATCAAGTGTTTCCAGTTACTAAACGTAAGGAGTAATAAATTTCATCACGGAAAACTGGAGCTATAGAATAAGTACTAACTTTTGTTACCATAGTTTGCTTACAAATGATTATGAGGAAACCCAATATAAATACGTATATTAAGAGAAAATTAATAATTTGAAAAAAATAATTTTAAATAGAAAAATAAATTTTAAATTTTATAAAATATTTTTTAAAAATTTCTTTTCAACGTTTTGTTTTCTAGCAATTTTATGAGGATAGGATGAAAAATCCTATTATCGAATTAATATAAGAAATTTCATTTCATAATTAGATAGTGGTCGTTGTTTCATTTTAATTTAATATTTACTTTTAATTAACTAATAAAGAGAAATTTAATAAATAATTGATTGTGAATTAAATTTATTCTGATGTAGTTTATTGATCACATTTAATTATGAATTTAATTAACTTTTTTTTTATTTTGAAATTTTTTAAAATAAAAATAATATTCTTAAATATATTATGAAATATAATTTTTTTATTTTTAAATTAAGGTTAATGATTTTTTTTCTTTTTGACTTTAATTTAAATAAAAGATGGAAATAATGGATGATTATTTTTAAATTACTTTTTTGATGAAATTTGATTTTAAAATATTTTAAAGTTTGTTTAATGAGTAAATTTTTTATAGTTTCAGCAATTAAGGGAATTTTTTTCTTTTATTTTTTGGAAAAATTATTTTTTATAAAAGCGCCGAGTTTAAGTCATTGTGTTTTAAATGTATTTTAATACAAAGGATCTTTCTTATGTAACTTGCGAATAAATTACAAGTTTTACAGTACAAGTCGAGGGTTATTATCAAACAAAATGGAGGAATTTTTTAAAATGACTTTGTTTAAATAAAATTTCAGGCATTTTTTTATGTGGTTACAATTTCAATTTTTTATATACTGGTTATTATTCACCTTAAAATTTTTAATTACAAAGTCCAAGGACTTTTGTGCACCCTGTACAATTTTACATTTCAGACTGGCAAAAATATAATTCGAAATTCTTCTCTACAGAGTTAAATGGCAGATAAACATTATACACCAATTGACCACAGAAACGATAAAATAAATGCAAAATAATACAGAAAATTAATCCAAAAATTAATTAGATATATAATTTTTAAAAATATTTTCACAGACGAACTCAACGGATCTTTGAAAACAGTCATTATACACAAGCAAGGAATTTTGTCAACTTTTATTTTCTCATTTGTTACGATAGAATTTCTTCTTATCCTCTCGAGAATAAGAGATATTAAGTTTATCTGTCTTCGATTGACTGTTATCGTCCAGGTTGTACGTTGATCGGTATTGCTGGTCTCTTATCTTCAAGAACCGAAATAATAATTTCCGATAGGTTGTATTCATCCAAAAATAAATGATTGGATTATAACAACTTGAAGATGCTGATAACAGGAGGACAAGTAACCAAAGGATTCTTTTGTCATGCCAAAACTCCATGGGATATTCATAGGTAAGAGAACACAAATAGATTAAATGCCTCGGAAGTTGAGACAGCGTATACAACAGGGATATTGTTATCACCATTTTTAGAAGCTAAAAATTAAAAAAAAATTGTATCTCATTGAAAATAAATAAATAAATATTTTGAAATCTTTAGTAAGTCGAAGTTGTAAATTCTGACTTAGATTTAAATAAAATATTTAATAGTAATAATAATAATAATAGTAATAATATTAAATTTCAAAAAATCAAGAGTATAAACACAATATTGCATCTTTCATTAAGCTAATTAAAAACGAGAATGTCAAAATGCAAAATTAAAATAATTAATTGTTTTTCTTATTGACATTTACGGATGATTAAAATTTGCTGAAGAAACTAATCACAATAATAAGTACTACATTATCTGACACAGAACTTATGGACAAAAATTTGAGAAAACCTGATATTAATATTAATAATTATATTAATAATAATAATAATAAGAATAATAATAATAAGAATAATAATAATAATAATAATAATAATAATACATAATAAT